>JAKUBE010000647.1:0-19756 GCA_030674755.1 Metschnikowia henanensis | reverse complement strand
GACCATCTTTTCCATTCTTGGCGTCGGGAATGATAGACTCGGCGGACGGTGTCAACGTACCAATTAAGGTTGCGCAATATGCATAGAGTAATGACAAATTCTTTCATCAGCTCCCTAGAGACGCCCCTGGTATCGAACTCGAGTCACCTCACACCGTCATCACGGCAAAAATAGCCCCTAGTGGCACCGAGAGACTTCAGATTATTAAGCGTACTCTAAGAATGCGAAAAAAATGCTATTTTCCAAGAGATTGACGAAGAAATAGGCCATGTTACGTGTCTTGTGATATCGATATAAACGAACATGGTTTAGCTGCGGACAGAAAGATTTCATCTGGTTACAGTGGCCGAGTGGTTAAGGCGACACCCTGCTATTCGCGGTTTAGGTGTTGGGCATTGCCTGCGCAGGTTCGAATCCTGTCTGTGACGTGATTTTTTGTCTTTGTGGCTAATTAAAGAAGTCCAAGCCTATATCATCACTCATTTTTTTGTTCACCGTAATTTGGCGTTCGGAAATTGAGATTGTGTGAATATCTATCATGCGTTAAGTGCTCGCGAAATCCTAATTAACCCTGGTGCCGGATTGCGCAACACGGACAGGGTGCGAAAAAAAAGCTCATTAACTACGCGCCTGCTTCATACTTCTCTCCGGGCTCTGGGTCTTGCGCCCACACATTCAAGTAGCTCATAAATCTGTCCACATCCTCTTGCTTGAAATTGTAGACAAGGCCTCGGTTCCACAGTTCAACACTGCCTACTACATCGTAGGCGCACCAGTAGTCGTCGACTGACCCAAAGCCATCCACGTGTTCCACTGGCACAAATGGCTGATTTTCGCCATTGATGAGGGGTTTTTCGGCGGCGGCAGGCTGGAGCACCGACTTTATGTAAAGCAAGTTTTTCGCAACAGTCTTTTGAGCCAAACTGTCGTCTGCCTCTGCATCTGCGCGAGAAACCAATCTTGCACCAAGCGACTTTTTGGCATCAAGCATCTTCTCTTCGCTAGGCAATTCTTCTGAGCTTGTAGCCTTTTGTGAGACAGGACGTTCTTCCAAGCCAGTCATTTCATTTGAGCCAGGAACTTCTTCTAAGCGAATAATTTCGTTTGAGCCAGTCGTTTCTTCTGAGTCGGTAATTTCCTCTGAACCAGGTCGCTTTTTTGAGCCAGTCATTTCTTTAGAGCCAGGAACTTCTTTAGAGACAGGAAGTTCTTTTGAGCCGGAAACTTCTTGTGAGCCAGAAACTTCTTTTGAGCCAGGAAGCTCTTTGGATCCAGTCACTTCTTTTGAATCAAGAATTTCTTTTGAGCTAGGAAGTTCTTTTGAGCTAGGAAGTTCTTTTGAGCTAGGAAGTTCTTTTGAGCCAGTCATATCTTTTGCCCCAGAAGTGTCTTTTAAGCCAGTCATTTCTTTAGCGCCAGGAGGTTCTTTAGAACCAGTAAGTTCTTTAGAGCCAGTCATTTCTTTTGAGCCAGGAGCTTCTTTTGAATCAAAAATTTCCTTTGAGCCAAGAGCTTCTTTTGAATCAAGAATTTCCTTTGAGCCAGAAACTTCTTTCGTGCCAGAATCCTCTTTTGAGCCGAGAACTTTTTCCGAGCTGGGAATTCTCTCCGAGATAGGCGTTTCTTCTAACCCATAAGATTCCTCTGAGATGGGCATGTCTCCTGAAAATGTACTTTTTTCTAAATCATGGGATTCTTCCGCGCCAGGTTCTTTTGGGCCCGGTATTTTCCTCGAGACAGAAATGGCTTCTTCTCCCGCAAGTTCGTTTGCTCCCAGCATCTCCTCTGTCTTTTCCCCGGCATTGTTGATGGTGAGTTTATCTCGAACAGCAGCCCGGAACTGCGGAAGCACTCGATTTTCGAGTTGGTGAGACGTCACATAAAGCAACCGGTCGTCGTCCTCTGAAATCTGGGACCAGGAACTGGAACAAAGCTCGTTGGACTTCGATTTTACAGGAAGGTTCTCATGGGGCGTAAGCACGCCAGGCACAGACGCATGGAACTTGCTGAAATGCACGTGATCACAGGTCCCCGCCAACTCCTGGCCCAACCAAAGAAGCTCCGGATTGAACTGCGCGGAAATCTCGTATTTGGGCCTGAGAATCGTGTGGAAAGGGAGCACGCTACTGATCAAGAGCCCAGTCCTTGCCTTTTGCGTGTTGAACACAGCAAGAGAAGGATCAAGAAGCTGCTGAAAACCAAGCACTGTGACGCGTTTCGTGTGGGTATTGCTGGGCACTTTCATTCCAAATACCGATGCCTCCTTTTCGCTCACCGCTGCAAACATATTGACGAGTTCGTTGACCTCGAAAAACCCTGGCGGGAACGGTTCTGGCTTGGAATCAAGCAGCGGCCGGCTCTTGAAGAAATACATGCCTTGTCGCTGGAATTCGTCATTTGAGAAAAGAGACGCCAAATCCTTGGTCATGGGGATGGTCTGGGAGTTCAAGACCACGGCGTTTTCATAGCCGCAGAACAAAACGGCTATCGCATACATGAGGTTGTCGCTGACAAAGATGCCTTTTCTGACGTATTGAGAAACGTCGACAAACAGCACCGCCTGTGTTATGTATATTGGGTTCTGGTCTGGTTTTTCTCTGCCGAGCACCGACCTGTTGACATCCGAGTCGGAGGTTGCCACGTTTATAAGAAAGTCACGCTTTTCTTGCGGCAAAACATCGGCGCCAGAAAACACGATCTGGACAGGGAGCTTGTTTCCTTGCACCCTTAGCACACGAAGCAATCTTGCCACGCGGTCGATCTGCGTCGAGACCTGGGAATTGCCTAATATGGCGATCAAGATCCCACTTCCTGCAGGGGAAGCATAGAAAAGCTGTTCGACAAAATGGTCGTTTTCTTTGAGCCACGGGAGAAGGCGATACACGACGGCCTTGGCCTTGTCGCTCGGCTGCGTCAACTTTGAAAAATCCATCGAGAGGTATTTTCCCAACACTCGTAGATTTTGCATATGTTCGACAAAGTGTTGTTCTAGCTTGCTGACCAACACGGACTCTCTGTGGAAGATGGATTGCAATTCTTCCACGTGGTCGTCGTTCATCCTCAAGCCCTGGTCGTTGAGGCTATTCCTGAGAGCTTTTTTAGCGTGGATCATCCATTTGGATCGTTTATAGATGCGGGGCTCGAGATCGTAGTTCGGATATGGGCTCTCGAGATTAGAAATCGGCGTTTTCATAAGCTTTTCCCAATACTTGGCACAGTTCCGAGCCGCCTCTTGGCCGTCGGTTTCTGGCCATTTTTCATACTCTGGGATCCTGAAGCTCTGGCGTGCTCTCACGATATCAAAAACCTCAGTGATTTTCACGGGAACCGGTTGAATGTTTCGGTGTGACATGCGCAGGCCAAAGCCTATACATAACCCAATGATGATGAAAAGAGCTGCGAATTGCAACCGTCTTCTGCTTCTTCCAGTTAGACGGAGCATAGTCATTGTTTCTCGAAAAACAGCTTGTGGACAAAAAAGCAAAAGCCGACCAGAGGAAGATATCCAGGCCGCAATAATGTGGATGTCGAATTAAAGTTCAGGTGTGATGGTGGAGATCAGGTGAAACATTGCGGTTCCCACATAGTATATGTCTCTGATCTAATTCTAACGCACACCGATGGAAATCGACGCGAATCCTCACATTCCCACATTTCCCCTCGACGCAGTACCGCGTATTTTAGCATAACTTTAGGGCTTATTTAGCATGACTTTGAGGCTCTTTTAGTATTGACAGGTTGGCTGGAGCCCGTCATTGAAGGACTTGATAAGTCTCAAAAGGTTCTGGATTTGTGTCTTGCCATTTTTTTGTTTTTTTTGTTTGGTAGGATGATACGTGAGGTGTGTTCGGGTAGATAGGCGTGTGTGTGTCACGTGCTCGAGGGGCTCAATCCATGGACTTGAAGAATCTGTCGATAAAGTGTGATCAAGAAGCTGACTTGTGATTTTTCACGGGGAAATACGGGGATGTGGGCAACATAGAGTAAAGAGTTTTTTTTTGCCAGACTTTTCGTCGTGTGAGTAAACACTAGCTTTTACATGGTCTTAGTTGCGAGTTTCAGCCTGGTCCCTAAGCTGACCTGAAACCAACTTGAAACCAATTCGAAACCAACGTTCAGGTTTCCGCAGCATCCTTCGTTGGTGTCATGACATCGAAACTAAATCCAGGCGCGACTTTTCTTTGTACGTTGGCAAGCCAATCTTCGTAAACAGCGATATCTTTGTCTCTAGATTCCTTATTCAAATTATCCCTCTCTGGAGCTTTTAATTTATCGACCCAGGCTTCAAGTTCTTCCTTCGTAATTGCCGCTTTTGGCGGCATCACGCTTCCAGGCAACGTTGCCAAGAGTTTTCCGTAGTCTGCATTAAGTGTGACGGGTCGTGGTGGTTGAAAAGAGGGGTTTCGGATAAGAGGTACTTGCTGTAACAAAGGATCGGCTAGTGGTTAGTTCAATTTTCTATTTTCCAAAACAGAGGGAGAAAGACACAAGAATTGGGCCGATTTCATGAGTTTGTGTAGATATAAAGTCGAAGTTTAACGTACGTTTCTCTGAGTCGTTCATTTCACAGGAACGTGGAGTGGTCTTAGATTCTTAGAAGGCTTGGACTCGCGAGAGAATAAAATAACGAGACTCGCGCGAACAGACAATATGTTTTCAATTCATCTGCCGATGTGTCTCGTGACGCGCTCTCCAGAAAAGTTGCAACTTCAGTACCCATTGGATTCATCAAATGGTGTTTTAATAGCTTTCTCACTAAGCAAAATGAAGGGATTTTGCGTTCCCAGAAACAAAGATGCAATCTGTTGCTCATTGCTGCACTTTTTCCCTCACCACTTAATCTGTGAGCCCACAGACACTCTACAATACAAACAATCAAAACACTCTTACGATTGAGCAAAGATAACCAACCTCGCCACTGGCCGAAATTGCTCCCTATTACGTTTTCGTATATTTCTGTTTCTTTCTATAGTACAAAGCCCCGCCAACTAGTTGTCCTTGTAGTGGCGAATCAATATGTATGCGTTTTCCTGCTTCAAGTTCGACAACGAGCGGTACCCACCTTCCAAGCGCATCAACAATCCGCCAAACGAAATATACACCGCCATCTTATCGTTGTCCGAACTTTCTTCAAACTTGTACACTGTGCCGTACATGACGTAATCGTAGTCATCTGCCAACGAGCGGTCGCCACGCTTTGGGGGTCTCCAGGATCCATTCGAAGTGACCATCGAGGACTCGTTTCCCAAGGAAGAGGCCAATGTGATTGTTAACGAGTCGTTGTCCTTAACAGGAAACAATTCGCTATTGATGTCCAACGTGATCTTCACATCCTGGGAGGTTGAGGATTGGCCCTCGATACGACTGACCTTATTGTACCGAGCCTGGTCGACAGAGTCGATCACAAACATATCCTCAAACAAGATGCCCGACATTTTTGGTGTTTTGTTGTGTGGAGTAAAGGCGAAGATGAGCCAGGAACGAAAAATTGGAGAGCCCGAAGATCTGCTCCATTGAGAAAGTCACGTGCGCCCGGTCACGTGCACAGCGCTGGTCGGGTTCTCTTGTGGCCGTATCCTAGATGGTATGGCTTTGAAAACTGGGAAGATCATTTCAAGGGAGTAGCGTTAAGGAAAGTGTCAATATATTCACAAAGTGGACCACTCAGATCAGTGTATTCTGCTTTTTTGAGGAAGTGCACCATTTCTCAAGGCTCACTTCACGCACTCCATCAAGTCCCAATTAGGCAACCGCCTAAATACACCCACGGCTCTAAAAATAACGTGATTCCATCATATACTACATTTCGAAAAGCATACGTTATATAACACCAAATTTAACCAAGAATGTCTGTCTTACCAAGCCCAAAGACCAATAAGTCGAACAGAAGCCTATTTCTGGCCAAACTCATTATTTCCGTGGCTTCTATAATCGGTCTCTATCTCCTTCTTTCTCATACCACTGTGACAGGTTCTCTTTTAGACTTTGGGTCCGGAAATATCAACCACCAGATCGAAAACATTCATAAAAGGGATGACGGCTCTAACACCAAGAAACACAAAAACGTTTTGGATCTTCTTGGCGTGCGTATAGTGATCGGCATAGGTGCTTTTGCTGTGATCAACGCTGTCGTGATCACCATCCATCATATTGTGCAGAAAGTCTCTAAATCAACAAGTACTTATAAGGAAATCGACCATGTATACTCTCCATTCTAGCAGGATGAGTAATGGGATGAACAACACAAGGAAAGGCCCACTAGAATGCTTGCTTTGTTATGACAAGCATGAGAGTTATGAAGGATGCGGGCGCTTTCGTTCATATGACTGACAAGCAGAAAGTGAAAAATACAATGTTACCTTCTGCATCATATTGTAGAAGGGAGATTTAGTGTTATTTTTTGCGTACGAGCTTGCAGGGGTATCAGAGCGCTTGACTTTAAGATCAACTGGTGGATGGTGGATTCATTTTTTCTACATGAAGAGCCATCTCGCGAGCTTAGTTGTAAAGTGGTCTTACATGAGAGAGATTAAAACACTTGCTCTTGACACGGTAATCGTTATTGAACAAATCTACCCAGGCTATGCAAAACTCGCATGTGGTTCAAATCATTTCACGCTCTAAAATTCATGATGTCATTCGGAATTAGATTCACTCAACAAGACTTTGGTACTCTACGATATTCAGATTGTTGTCTTCACATATGGAAATAAAAAGAATTGCTTCCAGAGGGCTACTCGTAAGAAATAGTGCTGATATGCCCCTATAGAAAATGTGTCACGCTTTGCAACTTCATTCGATGGATTTTTTTCAGAAGATTTTCTCATAGCTGTTCGTGTAACATTGTCAAGCATGAACATTTTTATTTATTGTCTCAGTCTTAACTTTAGTTTTTTCATCTGATAGGAGATCTTTCTAATCTCCAATATCAATCATTAGATTTTTACTTGTGTTTGATGAAGACATCCTCTTGAATACAAGTATCACCGAGCTGACTAGACAGGGCCTCGACTAGAAGATCAGATAGATCACGATAGTCATGCAATTATCATCCATATATGCTGCCCCAAAAGTGACATTCTGAGCCTTATTGAACATTTTATCATACCGATGTCCTTAGATCGAAGTGCATACCTTTCTTCGTTAGCCCTTATATAAGGAGTGACGCTGAGAATTTGAAAAGAGACGTCTACAGACAATATTCATTATTATTTGCAATTGAAAAAGTATTTTCAAGTTATTAACACCAGAAAATTGTTTCAAGAGAAACAAGAAATTATAATAATGTAGAATCCACTTCGCTTCTCAGGACTATGATCGATCTCGGCTGCAAACGCAAATAACACAGGCGAGAATTGGTGAGTGAGCTCAAGAGGTGGAAATGTCTCTTGGTACAAAAGAAAACTGAAACAAGTACTCCTGAAAAGATTGGCAAGATAAGAAATGACCATCGAAGCGCTTGGCGTATTCAAAAGCTTGATGTTGCAGCTATATTTCGTCTCTTGTTCAAAGGAGCGTAGTACGTCAGCTGCGCAAACTAATTAGATTAACATCTTGCTGATCGTGTGAGGAAGTGAACAGGGCTAAGGCATTAGCCCTGACGGTCACGTGCCATGGGCGTCACACGACCACTGGAGCGTGCTAGTACTTCCGCGAACGTCCAACGGACGAGAGCGGCTAGAAGGACTAACCTTAAGTTAGGACTGATGAATACATATAGATGGACGTAGGGCCATCCACTACGTGGTGGACCCGAACCATCTCTAAACTTGCGACTGTAGGATCCTTTTTTAACAGATCGTTAATTTCTCTGATTAAAAATGATTCATAAGTTTTCAGCTTTCAGAAAGTATCACATGGATCTGAAAAACAGCAGATTCGCGTCACTTCTTGACCTACCTCATTGAATTCTGGATACCCAGTGAGCTTTGAGTGTTTGAATGGCTGTCGACAGAAAATGCCCTAGGTCTCATCAAAATTTTTAGACAAAAAACTTTACAAGAGAATAATCTACATAAATCGAAACTAACACAAACAATTTTTGTTTATGTTTACTCTGGTACTATTCTGAAGCGCGTCCCGAGATTTTCACACCAAATTGTTTATCGTGATAAATTACCAGCCGCGTTATTTCGGCCCGGTATGCCGGCGGAACAGAGCCCGCCCAAGAGATCTTGCAATAGTCACGTGATGAAATACACGCTTCTTAGACAAGTCGAACTATCACGGGATTTGAGTTTCGAGAGACAAATATAAAGAAAAGACACAAAGAGTAGATAGATTTCAGAGAAGCTCGTATTTTTTGCAGCCAAAAAAATCTTTATTGCGCTGTGAAAAAAATACGAAGGCCGCAGCTCTTATCGGGAACCCCAGACTTCGACGCTCGCAGCTGCGCCGGAAAATTCCGAGACCCTCAAATTCTGCAGAGAAGAGTTCTCAATGACCTCGGAGATAGCATCGCTATCAATTCAATCACGAAATAAATCCTCGCGTTCTGGCGCGGGCCCTAAACTTTCATTCTCTTCCACTTCTTCTCTGACTAAGTTTTAGAAAAAACACGATTCATTCCATAAAGTATCATGGCTGAAGTGTCTCGTGGCCGGAAAGTTGCCCAGATCTCGTGTCTGATTGCCTGGTGTTTACTCGCTGCAGGCCCTGTTTTCGGCTTTGCTGCCATCAAACCCGTTCTTATCAACGAAGGCGTTTACCAGGACAAATGCGATCTAGACGTGCTGAATATTGCATTTGCAAAGGGAAAGGGGAAATACGTTCCTTGCGACGAGCAGGACTTGGCGCTTAACTTCTTGTTCACAGTGGCTTGCATGGTGACAAATATTTCGGCATTGCCAGTGGGCTCTCTCTTGGATTCGTACGGGCCGAAAGTCACCGGTGTGCTTGGCTCTTTCATAATTTTCGTAGGCGCCGGCGTGCTTTCTCTCGCGAAAAACATCTCGCTTTTCGATGGCTATTTATGTGGGTACACGATGCTTGCATTGGGCGGCCCGTTCGTGTTCATCTCGTGTTTCCAGTTGGCGAACAGCTTCCCGAAAAACTCGGGCCTCATCTTGGCGCTTTTGACCGGCGCGTTCGACTCCTCCTCGGCGTTGTTTCTCGTTTACAGGCTCATCTACGCCAACTGGTTCCAGCTCTCCGTGACGTCGTTTTTCTTCTACTACCTTGCGGTGCCTGTTTTCATTTTCTTGTGCCAGCTCACCATTATGCCTGCGGACTCTTATAAGACCGTGGGGACGTTAGCACGGATTGCGGAGACCGCCATTGACGAAACAGGAAAACCGCTCAACAAAGACTTGCTTCTCCCTGTGGACAGAGAGCTGCCGGAAGAGGCGGTTGTTTTCGCCCAGCCGAACATGACCGAGACCACGTCGTTGTTGATGAAAAGAGCGTCTTTTGGCTCATTCAGCAGAAGAAGTTCTGACCGGTCCGATCCGTTCATTAGAAGAAGTTCTGACCGGCCCGATCCACTTGCCAGATTAGAGGCCAACAGACGCGACTCCACAATATCCAGAACCTCGGTGAAGTCCGTTTACGAGCGTGACGCCGAGGACAAATTGTACGAGTCGTCCGGAGGCGTTTTCGGGGTAATGCACGGACATCTGGTCACCAAGCAGTTGAAATCGCCGTGGTTTCTTTTGATGACGGTGTTCACCACGATCCAGATGCTCCGCATCAACTTCTTTGTGGCCACCATCAAGTCCCAGGAATTGTATTTGTATGGCAGCGAGGAAACCGCGGTGAAGATCAACGAGTTTTTCGACTTGGCGTTGCCTTTGGGCGGGCTTTGCGCCATTCCGTTCATTGGGCTTTTGCTCGATAACTTGACCACCCTCAACGTGTTGTGGCTCCTCTCAGTGATCTCTGTTACGGTGGGGATCTGTGGCTGTTTGTCGTGGATGCCAGCCACATATATGGGGATCATTTTGATGGTGCTCTACAGGCCGTTTTACTACACGGCCGTGTCGGACTTTTGTGCCAAGGTGTTTGGGTTTGAGACGTTCGGCACAGTGTACGGCACCATCATCTGTTTTTCTGGAATCTGCAATATTCTCCAACAGCTCATGGACAAAATCACGCACACGACCTTCCACCTGAACCCGATTCCAATCAACGCGTTGTTGACGTCGCTCACGGTGCTTTTCGCCGGCTTGATTTTGGGGTATGTCTTTTCACAGGAGAAAGTCATGAAGAGACAGAACCTTGAGTTGGAAGCACAGGAGGCCTCGGTGAGAGCCATTCCTCGGTAGAGAAAGAGGAGAAGGAAAAACTACGGTCAGCAAACCTACTCCATAGACATTTAAAAAAACATTTAGTATACACAAGACGTATTGTAGAAGACACACCCAGCAGATAGCTTACGAGGGGCGAATGGCACGTGACACAATACACTCCCACTAATTACTGCCGTCTTTTCAGCCGTCCCTTTTTGAGCTCTCTCGTGACAGAATCTGGATCAAGCGCCGTAAGTTCAGGGGTCATCGCAACGGGCTCAGTCTCTTCCGGGCTTTTTCCGTATTTCAACGGCATTGTTTTATGCAGTCGGCCAGCTTGGCTTAAGACGTTTGGGTTATAAGCAACCTGCGTAAGGTTGCTGTCCAATGGTATGTCCACTTGCGGAACATCTTCAAAGAACACGTTAAAGATGAACATAATCAAGAATGATGATTCGTGTTTTCAGAAAATCACTTTTTGCCCGCAGCTTCTTGCGCAGCCTTTTTCTTTGCCTCTTTTTGCTCACGCTCGATCTGTCTCCTTGACCCCTTGATGATTTCCAAGTGGCCGACTCTACTCGAGATCAATTTTTCTGTACCGTTCAGCGAGCCCACGGACTTTCTGAGGTTATATGCTTGTTTTGCGACGGCTTTTTTTGGTTTGATGATGACGGGTGCTGCGGCTCTCAAGTTGCTTTGTCTTTTCGTGACTCTGCCTTTTCCTTTGGACTTCAATTTGAGGTTTCCCTGAGCCATTTCTTAAAGAGTAACAGGTGATGAGCTTAACTGCAAAGAGATACAGGGGTCTGAGCCTAGGTTCTGAGATGTACAGGTGTGAAGCATGCCTTGCTTATAATGCCCGTAGCACGAAAGAAAGGATGTTTAATTGATTGGTAGAACTAAAGGCCTTGAAAAAACGCACAAAAAGCATGACAATTCTAATTTTTATTCGAATGGAACAGCCAAACAAATGGAGCCTTGGGTTCTTGATGTCTCTTTTGTGCATCACGTGACGCAGATCTACAGGATCTCATTTGAAATCTAATTACGTCCCTGATGGTCACGTGATAAGCCAATAAAGCCAGATCGAGGAGTTCAGAACTGGACAAAAGCTTCGGCCAAACATGAATTAATATTCGACTTAGGCACAGTAAGACTCAAACCAAGAACGTAAAACACGGGAGGATCTAGTTGTTTTCAGGAGACCAAGTACCAGTTCCAATTAGCTGCCATTCCCCTTTTCCACAATACGCAAGTTTGCTGTGGCAAAACGCCGATGTAAAATCCGAAAGATTAGCACAAGATAATTCGCGTATAAGTTAAATGCCATTCGAGTTGTTCTCTAGGTTTCGAAAAATGAATTGTTGTTTACAATGCCAAAAGATTCTTGGATGGCCCTGAAGAGCCTCCGGTAGCCCAACCGACCAGGTGTTTGGGTCTTTCGATCTTCCCGAATACGACTCAACTAAAAACAGGTCAAAACATTTCCAGACCTCTCATTAAAATTTTATCTCATTTAATGAGACTCATAAATCAAATTTTTCTAGCGCCTTTAAGCTATGCCCCACCAATACAGAGAGCCCGATTCTCAAAACAGTAGCCGTGACTCAGGCGCGCCCCGAGCCTCGCAGCCGGCATATACGTCTGACTCGGTCGCGCGCCGTAAATTAGAGTAAAATAGAGTGGCTCATCTCATAAACTCTGGCCAATCTCCAGATCTCAGGACCTAGTTGTTTCCAGGCTCTAACTCAAAAAACTTCGTTCTCTAACCAGAACAGAAAGAAACACTCAAAGTAAGAAAGTGGAGCTTGTGCTTTATCCTTTCTTAGATTTGATTTCTTGAAAAAACCACCCAAACCCAATTGTCACTGAGATGAGTGACAAATTTCTCATTTTGCCCGGCCCGGTGGCCTTGTCTCCATTCAGAGTCAACTACTTGGTCCAGGATTTGGAGAAAAATTTGGACTGTGCGGGCGCCATCGTCAACGTGGCCTCCTCGTACACGCACTATGTGTCGTTGAAGCAGAAACTCTCGGACTCGCAGAAGAAGTTGTTGGAGATCTTGCTCACGTACGACCAGGCCGTCGATACTTCGATCGAGGCCAACAAGACTCTTCAGGAATTGTCTGCCGTTTCGGGCGAGACTGGAGACGTGGCCAGTTTTGGTTCTTTGGCCGCCTCCAACTCGTTGTTGGTGCGTGTTTTGCCCAGATCAGGCACGATCTCGCCATGGTCTTCCAAGGCCACGGACATCGCCACCATATGTGGATTGGGCGACTTTGTCGAGCGCATCGAGAGGGGCTTGACTTTGTTGATCACCGCGAAAGACGGGGTGTTCTTGCTGGAGAAGATACGCGCCGACGCCGCGGGCCTGTTGAGCATAGTGTTTGACCGAATGACGCAGGCTCTTTTCGTCAACGAAAAGGCACCAAAGTACGACGACTTGTTCGCGCACCACCTGCCCAAGCCGTTGGTCGAGGTGGACATCTCCGGCGACAAGTTGGTGCAGGCCAACAAGGAGTTGGGCTTGGCGTTGGACCAAGGCGAAATCGACTACTTGGTGCACGCGTTCAACACAGTCATTGGGCGCAAACCCACCGACGTCGAGTTGTTCATGTTTGCGCAAGTGAACTCGGAACACTGCAGGCACAAGATCTTCAATGCCGACTGGACCATTGACGGCGTGAAGAAGGACTTGTCGTTGTTCAAGATGATCCGAAACACCCACAGCAAGAACCCGCAGTATACGGTGTCTGCGTACTCGGACAACGCTGCTGTTTTCGAGGGGCCCATGGGCTACGTGTTCACGCCCGACTTCCAGACAAAAGAGTGGAAATCGATCCAGGAAAACGTGTTTACGTTGGTCAAGGTCGAGACCCACAACCACCCCACGGCGGTCTCGCCGTTCCCTGGTGCTGCCACCGGCTCGGGAGGCGAGATCAGAGACGAAGGTGCAGTGGGCCGCGGGTCCAAGTCGAAAGCAGGGCTTCTGGGCTTCTCTGTGTCGGATTTGAACATCCCCAGTTTGCCCCAGCCCTGGGAAAGAGACGTGGGCAAACCAGACCACATAGCCTCTGCGCTCGACATCATGCTCGAGGCGCCCATTGGGTCCGCCGCGTTCAACAACGAGTTCGGCAGACCGGCCATCAACGGGTACTTCCGGACCTTGACCGCCGAGGTGCAGAACGCCCAGGGCGCCACTGAGATCCGCGGGTTCCACAAGCCGATCATGTTGGCCGGAGGCATGGGTGCCATCCGGCCCGACTTGGCCTTAAAAGACACGAAAATCACCCCCGGCTCGCACCTCATTGTGCTCGGCGGCCAGTGCATGTTGATCGGTTTGGGAGGCGGAGCCGCGTCGTCCGTTTCTTCGGGTGAGGGCTCGGCCGAGTTGGACTTCGCCTCGGTGCAAAGAGGCAATCCGGAGATCCAGAGAAGAGCGCAGCAGGTCATCGACGCGTGTGTGTCTTTGGGCAAAGCCGGCAACCCGATCCAGTCGATCCACGACGTGGGGGCTGGCGGCTTGTCCAACGCGTTGCCCGAATTGGTCCACGACAACGACTTGGGAGCCAAGTTTGAGTTGCGCTCCATCTTGTCCTTGGAGCCCGGGATGTCGCCCATGGAGATCTGGTGCAACGAGTCGCAGGAGCGGTACGTGATGGGCGTGGCGCCGGAAAACTTGCAGATGTTCAGGGAGATTTGCGAGAGAGAACGTGCCCCTTACGCGGTGGTCGGCACGGCGACCGAGGAGCAGCGCTTGGTCTTGACCGACTCCTTGCTCGACACCACGCCGATCGACTTGGACATGTCGGTGTTGTTCGGAAAACCGCCCAAAATGTCCAAGACCGCGGTCACGCTGAACTTGCAACTCAAGCCGTTTGCCCCGGCCGGCTTGGACCTCGCCCACGCCGTGGAGCGCGTGTTGCAGCTCCCCGCGGTGGGCTCCAAGAGCTTTTTGATCACCATAGGCGACCGGTTCATCACGGGTTTGGTCGACAGGGACCAGATGGTGGGCCCCTGGCAGGTGCCGGTGGCGGACGTCGGTGTCACCAACACCTCTTTGGGAGACGCAATCTTAAAAACGGGCGAGGCCATGGCCATGGGCGAGAAGCCCACACTAGCCCTCATTTCCGCGGCTGCCTCGGCAAAGATGTGCGTGGCGGAGTCGTTGCTCAACGTGTTTGCAGCCGACATTCCTGCGCTCGACACAGTCAAATTGTCGGCAAACTGGATGTCGGCCGCGTCGCATGCCGGCGAGGGCGCCAAGCTTTACGAGGCCGTGCAGGCGATCGGCCTCGACTTGTGCCCCGACTTGGGCGTGTCGATCCCCGTGGGCAAGGACTCGATGTCGTTGAAAATGAAGTGGGGCGAAAAGGAGGTCACGGCGCCGTTATCGTTGTGCATCACGGCGTTTGCGCCCGTCTCCAACACGTCCAACACGTGGACCCCGGAAATCAAGAATCTTGGGGACGACACCGTGCTTGTGCTTGTGGACTTGGCCGCCGACGTGGTTAAGGCCTTGGGCGGGTCTGCGTTGGCTCAAGTTTACAAGCAGGTGGGCGACGCTGCGCCAAACGTGCACTCGCACGACCTTCTTAAAAACTTCTTGCTTGCGTTGATTGCGTTGCACAAGGAGATGGATGTCTTGGCCTACCACGACCGGTCCGAGGGAGGCTTGTTCACCACCGTGAGCGAGATGCTCTTTGCTGGACGCTGCGGGGCTGAATTGAGCTTGACAACCAAAGAGGACGCGTTGACAGAATTGTTCAACGAGGAGCTCGGCGCTGTGTTCCAGGTCAGGTCCGCGGACCTCGAGCAGTTCGTGCAGATTCTCGCAAACCACAACGTGCCAGAGAAATACGTGGCTGTCATCGGGAAACCCACCAAATCCCAAAAGTTGTCGATCAAGGTCAACGGGGAACAGGTCTACGAAAACACCAGGGCCCAGTTGCAGAAATTGTGGAGCAACACCTCGTACCACGTGCAGAAGATGAGAGACAACCCAGAGACCAGTGCGCAGGAGTACCAGGCGATTTCGGACGACGCCGACCCCGGAATCTCGTACCAGTTGACATTCGCGCCACAGGAGATCCAGATCCCGGTGCTGGCGAAAAAACCCAAGGTCGCCATTTTGAGGGAACAGGGCGTCAACTCCCAGCAGGAGATGGCCTGGTCGTTTAGACAGGCGGGCTTTGACGTGTACGACGTGCACATGACGGACATTTTGAGCGGCCGGGTTTCGTTAGATCGGTTCACCGGTGTGGCTGCGTGCGGCGGGTTCTCGTACGGTGACGTTTTAGGTGCTGGTGCCGGATGGGCCAAGTCGGTGTTGTTCAACGAAATTGCCAGAAACGAGTTCAGGAGGTTTTTCCAGGACAGAGACGACACGTTTGCGTTTGGCGCGTGCAACGGGTGCCAGTTTTTCAGCCGGATCGCGGAGTTGATCCCCGGCACGGAGCACTGGCCCACTTTCGAAAGAAACGCCAGTGAGCAGTACGAGGCCAGATTTGTCATGGTGGAGGTCGACAGCTCCGACAGCAACAGGTCGATTTTCTTGCAGAACATGAAGGGCTCCAAGATGCCGATCGCCGTTGCCCACGGAGAAGGCCGGGCCAGTTTCAAAGATGACGCTGTGAAGGACGCATTTTTCAACAGCGATAAACAGACTGTCATTAGGTACGTGGACAATTACGGGAAAACTGCCAAAAGTTACCCGTTCAACCCCAACGGCTCGCCCGAGGGCGTGGCCGGCATCTCAAACGCCAACGGTAGAGTCTTGGCCATGATGCCTCATCCAGAAAGAGTCACCAGATTGGAGGCCAATTCCTGGTACCCTCAGAAAGAGTCTGCCGACTGGGAGGGCTACGGCCCCTGGATTGCGTTGTTCAAGTCGGCCAGACAATGGGTCGGCGACAGGTTCTGATCGAGGTTTGAAAAAAACCGGTTTTATGTGAAGAACGCTCTTGAACTGTTTTGTTGCCGTATACTATAATTGAAAGATATAGATGAGCGAGTCAGCCTGCGCGCTTAGTATGTTGGTAATCTCTTGTAGAGGCCACCAAGCCTACCACAAGACTTTCGTCTCTTTTGTTTTACGTTTATGAAAGATTTCTAGGAAAAAGAGCATTTGAGCCACTTCGTCAAGCTCTCTTAACCCTCTCCACTGTGTACTCGTTAGGAGCATGACTCGGGCTCTATCCATACCTAAACTAAGATTAAAAGACTCGACCGGCTGCAAAGTCACCGCGCGGTCACGTGACCCTGAGTCAGTCTCGCACCTTCACCATCGGTCGTGTCCCGTGCCAAAAAAAATCTTCGCGCTCAGGCACAGAAAATTTTGCAGTGAAAAAACCCCGGCGGCTCTTTTTCTTCTTCATCCCATTAAATCAATAATGTCTGCCCAGCAAATCTTGTCCAAGAAGAGAAAGTTAGTCGCCGATGGTGTGTTCTTCGCCGAGTTGAACGAGTTTTTCACCAGAGAGTTGGCCGAGCAAGGTTACGCCGGTGTTGAGGTCAGAAAGACCCCCACCAAGTTGGAGGTGATCGTCAAGGCCTCTAACACCCAGGGTGTTTTGGGTGAGCAAGGTAGAAGAATCCACGAGTTGACTTCTTTGATTGTCAAGAGATTCAGATTGTCCCCAGAGGGCATTGTCATCTACGCCGAGAGAGTCGAGGAGAGAGCTTTGTCCGCCGCTGTCCAGGCCGAGGCCTTGAAAACCAAGTTGTTGTCCGGCTTGCCAATCAGAAGAGCCGCCTACGGTGTGTTGAGATTCACCATGGCCGCTGGCGCCAAGGGTGTGGAGGTGGTCATCTCCGGTAAGTTGAGAGCCGCCAGAGCCAAGTCCCAGAAGTACGCCGACGGTTTCATGATCCACTCCGGTCAGCCAACCAAGGACTTCATCGACTCCGCCATCAGACACGTCTTGATGAGACAGGGTGTTTTGGGTATCAGAGTCAAGATCATGAGAGACCCATCCAAGAACAAGTTCGGTCCTAAGTCCTTGCCAGATGCCGTCAAGATTTCCGAGTACAAGGAGGAGGACGAGTCTGTCCCAGCCCCAACCGTCAACGTCTACAGACCCAAGGAGGCCCCTGTCGAGGCTGCTCCTGAGGCTGCTGAGGTTGCCGCTTAAATGGAAAACAGTTGTTGATTATAATACTATACTATTTTCTTTGCTTCTTGCAGGCTTATTGGTAGTGATACCGTAGAATTGTCTTCTTTTTTCTCGACATGAATTTAAGCGGATAGAAGCAGAACCTGTCTGGTAGTCTGTGTATTCCAACATCTTTGATAGATCAGCCAAGTAATGACCTGTTCAGAAATGCGCCCACCATTAATCTAAAGGTCATATTTATCTCTTTGCAGCCAAGACCTTTTCTAGATCAAACCGCTTATTGGCTCATCCTTTATTGCTGATTCCACTCCAAAGACACTCCGATGACCAAGTAAGTCCATGGTACCATTTGGGCTTATCACTGGCTTTGAAATCAGTATCACGTCGTATGTCATTTTCCTTCGCAAAAAGTCATCGTTACCAATTTGCATCACGTGTTTTGCAAAGGATGGAGGTTTTGAGGTAGAGACTTGACTCTTCATATATTGAGAGCATGAGATGTTTTATCTCAATAGCGAGACAATTCCAGCTGATTGGTTCTGAAAATCTGTGTTTGAAGACCTCGAATGACGTTGTGCCGAGAAACTTGAGGTTCACTTTTCGAATAGACAGATAATAAAGTTCAACTTCCACGCCCTTTGATACAATGATGTTCCGAAGAAAGCTAGAGATTTTAACTTTAACAGAGAAACTGCAATCCTCGTGGCTGTTTTTGTGTCAATCAAGATCTTTACAGGAACCGCCTTCTCGATTTGTTTCGAGAAGTGTTTGATGCCCATACACATATAATACAGCCCTGAGATCCATTTCTAATTTCGAGTTCATTCATTCAACGGCCTGTCACTAGCCTGTTACTAAGGGCCCAGGAGACCTCAGTCTTTATGCATATCACCTAGTATTGTAGTCAGCATTTGAAAAAAGCGCATGAAGCCAATCGTCATATGTCCACTCTGACTCTGTTGAAAGAATGGTACAAAATACGAGCTTAACTTCGCATATATCATACCCATTCGAGTTTTGACATATTTGTGTTGGCTACAATCCTATGCCAATTCATTCGCCTTGTACATTGAGAACCCATGTTCAACGAGGCCGTCACCTTAAATATGCCACGAGCACGTTAATTGAATTTTTGTGCTCAATGAACAAGACGGGATTCCGACAATCGAAAATACGCTGGTCGCCGGAAACAAATGAACAAAAAAGTGTCCCCGAACTCTACTTTACATTTGACGTAACTCGCAATCGTTGTAATTAACCGCAATGTAAAGGTTTTGCAAAAAATACTTTTACCCAGTCTTTCAAGTTCATAAGACATTAGGAGGAGTAACTTGAATACATCAAGGTGGCTGTTGGCTATACAATGCGTTCTCGATTGTGCGAGGTAAACTTAACAATAAAGACTCTTCCTTGCTACTCGTTCCTTACATTTCTTCTCGTCCCAATTCGATTGGCGGGGTCAAGTGACAGCGAAATGAAGATAATCCGAAATCCTGACGCTTCCGCTCACCCGTGAATCGTCAGTGATCTGCACATGGATAAGCAGAACGGATCCGCACCAAGCCGCACTTACATGTCCGAGATCGATCGCCTGCGTCTTCGATCTGATTACAGCTGACAATACATCCCCGAATTATATTTTATAAAACTAGAGAGATGTGGTTTTATACTTCATACTTCTTGTTTGTCTTTCAGTTATCGGTTTGGCTCTTTTGAACTCCCCAAAATTAGGCTGATCGTACGTAAAATCGAGATGTCTTCCCCACAAAAGTTTTCAGAATATCAGCCCATCATTGCCCAGACCGCCCCACTTACTCCCGCGCGCCCCACCTTGTAGATCACGTGGCCTCATCGTGAACAGGTGCCAATGAAACTCTAGATTCTTCTCTTTTCGTGTTCTTTCATAATATATCGACCCAATATTAAAATAGCGTTCCTGTATCAAGATAGGTACGTCCTATCCATTTACTTGACTGTTCTTGTAACAAGCTGCTCAATACCGTTTTTAGTATAAGGCAATATAGACGCACGCAGAGCCGGGCGTTGCACATTATGATGATGCCTCTGCCGCCCGATAACTCAATTCGGCTATAAAATTAGCAATTTCATCCGCGATGGCCAAACAAGAAGAATGTAGAATAATCTTCGATCGACTTCATCTCATCGATAAATTTTTAAGTTCCCATTGCTTATGACTTTGAGCAAGCCGAAGTTTATTTTTTTTTCTCTCCTAGATAACCTTCTATATGTATCACGCAATCTCTTTTCAAAAAGAAGAAAAATCCAATGCCCCATCTCGCCTCCACATTGTGCAATGGAAAAAAATGGAAAAGGGGTGATTAGACCGAGCCGAGCCAGCAGGCGCAGTGCTCCAATTATAATGAGATGATAAGCGCGCAGAAGACTCACAGTCAT
>JAKUBE010000646.1:0-19794 GCA_030674755.1 Metschnikowia henanensis | reverse complement strand
CCACTTTCAGTCCCTCGGGAAACTACATTGCATCCGGAGACGAGTCGGGCCATGTCATAGTGTGGGATTCGTCGGTGCACGGGAAGGAAAACACGTTTTTGCAGCCCGTGGTCAAGTCCGAGTTTGCTGTTTTGGGCGGGCCCATCAAGTCGATCGCATGGGACGCCGACAATGCCCGGATTATAGCGGTGGGCAGTGGCAAGGAGAAGTTTGGCCACTGTTTCTCGTGGGACTCCGGCAACTCGATCGGCGAGATCCAGGGCCACTCGGAAACGATCAATGCGGTGGATATCAAGCCCCAGAGACCGTATAGGGCCGCCACCGTGGGAGACGATAAGTGCATGGTTTTCTTCACCGGCCCGCCTTTCAAGTTCGACAAGAGCTCGCGGAACCACCACTCAAATGCAGTGAGAGGCGTCAAGTTCTCTCCTGACGGCAAGTGGCTCGTCAGTGTGGGGGCGGACCGAACCATTGTTCTTTACGATGGAAAAACAGGCGAGTTTCTTAACAAACTAGAGCAGGCACACGACGGTGGAATTGCCGCTGTGGCCTGGTTCCCTGACTCGTTGTCTTTTGTGACGGCCTCAGCCGACAACACGTCGAAAAGATGGAATCCCCTGGATTTGAGTGTGAAACAGACCTATACAATCTCGCCAAAAACGACAGTGGAGCTTCAGCAAGTGGGCGTGGTGGTGACCCATGAGTACGTGTTATCGCTTTCGCTCAATGGGGAAATCAACCTTTTCAGGCATGGCGACGACTCCCCCTCCGATGTCATTCACGGCCACCAAAAGGCATTGACTAAAATCGCCGTTTTGGACGACACATTAGTTTCCGGGGGTTCGGACGGCTCTTTATGCAAGCGGGCCATCTGTGGCTCGGAAGTCAGCCCGGTGTGCTTGCCGTTTTCAACACAGGCGTCGCACTCGAATTATATCACCAGCATCACGAAAGTCGGAGATCTAGTAGTGACCTCCGGCTGGGATGACAAGATCAATGTGTGGAAGGGAGACGCTCTTGTCACGTCATACAAACTAGAGGGTCAGCCAAAAGGCGTTGCGATCACCACGAACATCGTGGTGTTGCTCGAAAACAAGCTCCAGGTCTTCGATACCTCTCTTTCCCTCTTGGCCGAGCACGAACTCAAGTATGTTGCCTCTTGCATCGACTCTGTTCCAGGCTCAGACGTCGCATACGTGACCAACGAAACAGAAAAGCGGCTCGAGGTCTACGAAATCGACAAGGTAGTGAACCACCAGCATTCGTATCCCGCATTGCGAGCTGCCCCAAACTTGGCAAAGGTCTCGCCCAACGGCGAGTACGTTGCAGTTGCCGAGACGACAGGAAAGTACACCTTATACAATACGAAGGAGCACACTACAATTACAACTCGGTGGGCGTTCCACAGCAGCAGAGTTAACGGCGCAGATTGGACACCCGACTCGAGGTTCTTGGTGAGTGGAGGCTTGGACTGCGGCATATACGTGTATTCCGTGGCAAAGCCCTCGAAGGTCTTGAAAACGCAGCTAGCACACCAAACGGGCGTCTCAGATTTGGTGTGGTTGTGCTCGAGTGAAACAAAAGGCTCCTTTGCAAGTGTCGGGCTCGATGGAGTCACCAGCACGTGGGATGTGGAGTTCACCGCTTGAGCAAGGGAGATTTCTGGGGTGGTTGTTTGAGAGCTCAAAATTGAGTGACTATATGTTTTTTACTAAAGGAGCCCCCAAGTATTCAAATCAATTGTAACATGCCGGCTGGCTCCAACCATTGGGCACCGTCTTCATATATATTACACGAGGGAAATGGATGACTTAGCCGTGTTTCGATAAGTAGAACGAGCGTGTTTTCATTCGACAAAAAAATACGTGGATGATCTGTCCTCTGAACGATCCTATCTTTATTATTTATAAAAATAGGAGACGCTTCTCTATTGAAGAGAGTCCGCTTACACCACTATGGATGAGCATACTGATCGTTGCTGGAAGAAGTCATTTTTCCTCAAAAGTCGAATTGCGCAATGAAAAATTGATTTTAATGCCGAGCCCCAATCCTGGCTTTATATAGAGACGACGATCTTCACAGGAAAAGAGTGCCATCCAAAACCTCTTCCCTCCAAATTGTCAGCACTCTTAACCACTGCCAGAACGCTCGCGGCGCCCGAAATATAAGTTTTATTTTTTTTTTTTTTATTTTTTTTTTTCAAAAAAAAGGCCCCATCTTGCCCCACGCAGCCCCACCTGCTGCTCGCTCCCCCGCACAATCTCAACAAAAACGCGTGGCCCCAAAGATTAAGGTTCTATGGGCCCAATAAAGCTCGACCGGGGACCGCCACTTTTCTGCTCGACCCCAAGAATTCGACAATTTTAGAAAAACTTTGTTTTCGGTGGAGATTATCTTCGCAATTGATCCGGAACAGCTGGCATTAAGCATCAAGAAAAAAAACCTTTTCGGTTTTCTCGTCCCTAATATCTCGAGACCTCCCTCTATATCGAACCCATTGTATTGCAACATGACCGCTCCACCTCAATCCACCAAAAATCTCATCAAAGGAGCTTTGGACTTGGATCCCTGGTTGGAGCCCTATTCGGGAGCATTGGCAGACCGCCAGTTGCAGCTCGAACAACGGGAGAAAATGCTCACGAAGTCGGAAAAGTCGCTTTCGAGCTTTGCTTCTTCTTACGAGACGTATGGACTCCATGCGGACGTTGCCACTAAGAAAATCACGGCCCAACAGTACATCCCGGACGTGTCCAGCGTTTCTCTTGTGGGTGATTTCAACGACTGGAACACAGAGAGCCATGTTTTCGAGCGAGTGAACGACTTTGGGCTCTGGAAGCTCGTTCTTCCCCCGACAAAGGCGGGAGATTTCGCGGTCCAGCACGACTCTCGGTACAAGATCTGCATGTTGCTTCCCTCGGGCGAGAGAATATACCGCCTAGACCCGTGGGGAACGCGTGCTACGCCGTCGAAGGAGAATTCTTTATACGAAGGGCGTTTCTGGAACCCTCCTAAACAGTATGCATTCCAGCACCCGAGACCGACATTTGCAGCCCACGACGGGATCAAGATCTACGAGGCGCACGTGGGGATCTCGTCGCCCGAGCCCAAGATTGCTTCATACAGGGAGTTTTCGGAGAAAACGTTGCCCATTATACATGAGCTTGGGTACAACACGATCCAGTTGATGGCCGTCATGGAACACGCGTACTACGCCAGTTTCGGCTACCAAGTGACCAACTTCTTTGCCGTTTCCTCCAGGTTCGGGACGCCCGAGGAACTCAAGGAGCTAGTAGACCACGCCCACGGTTTGGGGATGCGCGTCTTGTTGGACGTTGTCCATTCGCATAGCTCGAAAAACGTGGAGGACGGCTTGAACAACTTCAACGGAACGGACCACTATCTTTTCCACGGTGGCGAAAAGGGCAACCACGACTTGTGGGACTCGAGGCTCTTCAACTACTCCAACTACGAGACCTTGCGGTTTCTATTGTCCAACCTCAAGTTTTATGTGGACGTCTACCAGTTTGACGGCTTCCGTTTCGACGGCGTGACGAGTATGTTGTACAAGCACCACGGGCTCTCCTACGGGTTCAGCGGCGACTATAACGAGTACTTCAACTCCGATTTGGTGGACAACGACGCGATCACCTACCTCATGTTAGCACACAGATTGCTTGCCGAGATCAGCGCCAAAAACAACGCGTTCCACTTTATCTCCATCGCGGAAGACGTCAGTGGAATGCCCACTTTGTGCTTACCCATAGAGCAAGGTGGCATTGGGTTTGATTACCGGTTGTCCATGGCGATTCCAGACATGTGGATCAAGATCCTCAAGCACGTGACGGACGAGCAGTGGGACCTTGGCAGCATCGTGTTCACGTTGACAAACAGAAGGCACGGGGAGAAATGCATCAGCTACTGTGAGTCACATGACCAGGCCTTGGTGGGCGACAAAACGCTTGCTTTCTGGCTCATGGATAAGGAAATGTACACCAACATGTCCAAGCTCTCGCCGTTGACTGAGGTGGTCTCGAGAGGCATTGCTTTGCACAAAATGATCAGATTGCTCACTTTTGGCTTGGGGGGCGAAGGGTACCTCAACTTCATGGGCAACGAGTTTGGCCACCCCGAATGGTTGGATTTCCCAAGAGAGGGGAACAACGAATCCTATCATTATGCCAGGCGCCAATTCAATTTGATTGCAGACGATTTGTTGCGGTACAAGTTCTTGTTTGACTTCGACTCCGAAATGCTTCATCTAGACACCAAATACGGGGTCTTGAACTCGCCTCAAGCTTACATCTCGTTGAAGCACGAGGGAGACAAGGTGATTGTTTTCGAGAGAGCAGGGCTCTTGTTTATTTTCAATTTCCACCCGACCAGCTCCTTTCCGGACTACAAGGTGGGCGTCGAAATGGCCGGTGAATATCAGATCGTGCTTAACTCGGACACTGACAAATTGGGTGGGTTTTCGCGGATTAGTGATGTCACTGAAAACGGAGGTAAATTGACCTTCCCCACAAGGCCAGAGCGCTGGAATGATCGAAGCAACTCATTGTTCATATACATTCCTTCAAGGACGGCGCTTGTGTTGCAACTTAGAGAGAAAGTGGTTTAGAAAATGGAGACACCTCGCAAGTATGCTTGTCGATCGAATATAGAGAGATGGTTTTAGATATATATGAAGCGCCCAATCATGCCTCAACATAGGAGGGTAAGGAAACTGATTGGTTTTCTTTGGACTTATCCTCTAAAAGATCCAAGATATTCAGTCTCGTCTGGCACACTGAAATCACCCTCGCTGTCAAATTCTTAAGTGTTTCGAAGCAAGGGGATGAGGATTTGATGAATCTTGAAGCCTGGCGTAAAGAGTGAATATTGATTGGCCAGATGCGCATGTCTGCGTCGTAAGTCTTCATGATGCCTGCAACTTCTCGCGCTAGGTTTTCACTATAATTGAAAGGGTAGTTTTTTTGCTCTTTGGTAGCAAGGGAAACGTCGAATATCTGTAGCTTCCCAAGAGCCGCGTGAAGTAGAAGCTTCGCAAGTCGGAAATTGATTGCGGTGACCACGGTTTTTTCGTCCTTGAAGAATATTCTAGGGAAATCTTTCTCCTCGGCAGCGGGCATGAAAATCAACGGCTTGAGGTATATGGGTGTCTTTTTCTCGAACTCCGCTATCTTCTCCTTCAAAACAAGCCATCGCTGAAATCTTTTATTTGTCAAATAATCCTCCTCTGTGATTACCTCGCATTGGTTGTAGAAGTCGTTCACCAAAATAAACAAAAACGTGACTTTGTGAAGCCACCAGGTGGTTTTTTCGTTGGTGACAATAAAGCTCGAGCAATCATCCACGGCATCCTCAATATTGCTCTTTTCATCCAAGAAAGCTTCGTATGAATCATACTCGTCATATGTTGGGTCCAAAGACCTCCACATTTTTTCAATCGAGAATGTGCTTGGGCATTCAAGTTTCAATGACAAAATGAGGTCGCATACCACTGTGGCCCAGAAGCATGTATAGTGGAACGCTGACAGTTGTAAGATGCCGACCGACTTGTCTGTGCGAGACATTATAGTCGCAAGAATTCCGCCCGCACCTTTCACGTAAACAGAGTCGACTGCCACAAAAAACATCTCGTATATACAAAGGAGGTTTGTGCTTATCAAGCACCGTGCAAGAATCTTGCCCTCCGGGTCTTCCGACTTTTCAAGAGCAACGTTCTTACCCACTGAGTACACACATTTCTGATAATAGTCGTAGGGGCACAACGCGTCTACCGACAGAGGATCCATTCGCTGCGAAATGAGAGAACTGAGACAAAGCATAGAATCAAGAATCATTCGTGTTTCATCGTAGAGGGCCAACTCCGACACGATCACTTGGAAGAACTCGTGGACTAGAAAAGTGTCAATAAAGATGGCTATCTTATGCACGAAAAAATCAAAGAGGTATCTTTCCAACGGGCTACGAAGCATGAGCTGGTGTCTTTCTTTGATGCTCGCTCTCGAGACTGTAATGCCTAGGATTTTTTGGAAATTGGCGTAAGTTTCATCGAAACTATACTCCTGCGCCGTGGCTTTTCTTTTCTTCCGTGACCCTCGCTTAAAGCTTGACAGATCACTTGCGAGTCTGTTGATCTTGGGTCGTTTGTTTTTCTTGGTCTCGGTGGGTTTAAAGTTTACTCTTTCATCTAACACACGATCACTGTCGTCGCTTGACCTCGCTTGAACTGGAGTTGCAGATGGATACGCTGAATATGTTGATCTTGCGTGCGCTTCGTTGTTCACTAGCAGGGGAGAGAACTTCCTAGCGGGGTTGAGCTGGTTCATTATTGCAGGAAACAGAGGAACTGTTCGGTTCACAGACTGTGGCTGGACCAGCTGGTAAGGTCCTTTCTGGTATCTCGATGCATCAGAGTACTCTTCCAAGTTAGAGTAAGGCCTGGCCTTCATCGGAGCAAGGTTCTGGTCGCCGTTCTGTCTTGTACCTTCGCCGTACCCTTGGTCTTCAACGGGGAACCGGACGGGCTGGGCCTGTGGCTGTGGGTGAGGTTGTGCGTGAGGCTGTGGCTGGGCATAGAAGGCGTTGGAAACTCTTGGGAGGGCGCCGCCTCGATCTGGCCCTTGGATCGGCCCGAGCTGCGTGTTGAAGCCGGGGTTTTGCGGCGCCGCGTCCGAGGAGTAGTTGAGCGTGCCAATACTCAGTGAATGTAACATCTGTGTGTAAAGCGGCGGCGCCGATACCTGGGGACCGGTGTAGGAATAGTGGCCGAAATTGGCTGGGTCGGACGTAGGTTCTTGCATTGGACGTCTGAGAAGGTTTCCGGGCCGGAGGGAAGAGAGGCCTGAGATCGGGCCCAGCCCTACAAGCCCCTGTCCCTGCGCACCTAGGCCATTGTGTAGATGTGCATTCGAAGAGACACCCAGGTAGTCGGCCTGGTTCGGCGCACTTGGAATTCCGCCCATGCCCGGTGCATTTGGAACGCCTGTGCCGCTTGACGATCCGGGAATAAATGCGGCCAAATGCGCCGAGTTCATTGGATGGAAACCCCCCAGAAGAAGGTGACCCGGCACATGCCCCGCCAGGTGACCCGGCACATGACCCGGAGGAAACGGCCCGCCAAGCGGCGCCAAGGGCGTCTGTGTCCCCAGCGAATTTAGCGATCCAGCTGCCTGGAGCGGCGAGGGAACTATATGCGGGGCTGGCGGCTGTGTGGAATCGAAATGATGCGGCAGGGGCATGATTGAAGCCGCCACCATCGGAGGATGCGTCATTCCAGGCGCAACAACAGAGGCCTGTACAGCCGAAGGCGGGGCCGGGCGGGCATAGAGCGGAAAGGGCTGTGCCACAGGCAACACGCCAAACTTGTTGTTTTCGTTGTACGAAGACCCCATTTTTGAACCAGGAAGCCGGAAACTGCAGCCCACAAACTCGTCGTGGGTTAGGCAAGAGGCTCGCGGAAGTGAGCCCGATGTTTTGTTTCGCGGGAAAGCCGGAACCTGGCCCGCAAAAGAAGGGTTCTGTATACTAGCGCTAGAGATAGCGAGCGCCCAGCGCCAAAGGCGAGCCACGAGCGCGGGATCACGATTTGGCATGGAATTGGGGCGAGAGAGATTCTGGGCAATTTGGAATCGTGATACATACAATCCCATTGTTCGACAATATATAAATCCGGGGCCACACACGCATTGTGAAGGTTAAGGATCGACGGGCGGCTTTTTCTGGTTATCCTTTCATTCCGCTTCTTCGGAAGGAGTACAAAAGCTTACCGCCGAAAGGCTTTTCGCGAACCTGACCACCGATAGAAACACGCGTCACCGGCTTTTTTTTCAAATCACGCCAGTGGACGTGAAATATGCAGGTCCGCAGGCGGAGCGTACTGCCGACACACGCCGTGTGTGAGGCTTCTTCTTCTGCAAACAGAAGTATTTATGGTTGTGAGTTGCCGCCGTCGTGATTATCAGTACTTTATTTGCTATTGTGCAGAAGAGTTAGTTTCTTGGCGTGCTTGTATTTGGCGCCCTCTTTTTTGCTATCCTTTTGTTTTTGTTGTGTTGTCGTGCACAAATCTCACCATTTCCATGCCATTATAGATTGCCCTCCCAAGTGCGCCCAATGCATTCCAATGCCTTATCATCGTTGTGGGGCTACTGTGCCATCTGTGGCTACTACTGAGGCCTCAGTACAGGAGAATGCACTTTGCAATTGGACCCGCTTATTATTATCAATTCCACCGCGCCAGGGCCCGCGCTAAATTCCGGGATTTTTTCACAACCCCGCCCTGTTCAAGCACTCCGTGATTCGACGAAATTGTGCTATTCCTGTGTACTCATGAGAACTCAGGCAAGATTGCGGGATTTGATTCCTGTTTCGTGGCTCAAAAGAATTGATACACTACAGAGAACTGAAAAACAGATAATGACGGACCAACGAGAATCATCAGTTTGCGTTGGCCTGACGATCGGTGATCGCGCTGGATCTGGATTTCTAGTTACAGTGAAGCCCCGATCATTTGATCCCCGATAAGGGAATATTGCTTGGATAACCCGCTGTTTCAATAAAGTTTCAAAACTTTCTCAGATTTGCCATAGTAGATATTGTCCTCTTAAATGTCATAACCTCGCTTATTTAAATAAAATAGCCCACATTATCGTAGATCGATTTAGCGGGGTTTCACTGCTCAAGAACAGAGATTTTGCAGCATGCAATCTCACGTCTCCCGGTTCCCATCAACGCCGCGTCCATTTGCTTCTCTCTGCAAGATATAGCAAATATAACCGAAGATATTGTATTCTTTTTCGAAGTCACGACACCTTAAAAACATCTCGTCTAGCAGATTTCTATGCTCGGCACGTCTGAGGGAGAAGTTTTCCTTGTGCAATTTGCTGAGTCTAACTACTCCACATTATTTTGCTTCGTCTACTTTTCGATGAGCGGTGCTCAATACATCCAAATGGAGTTTGTTGTCACTATCTCTAAATCCTTATATAAAAAAGAGCTCTTTTCACTCAAATCTTGGCGCCTTCCGCTCATTGTAGTGTAAAACGATGCACCACAACACGCAGCAAGCTGCGAAGACCCATTGCTATTAGAGCAAAACCCTCACTTGCGACGCCTCTTTCTTTAGTTATACTTGAGACATCTGCAATTTGCAGCCAAGGATTATATACTGCTTATACATGTTTGAAAAATTCTCTTGCAGCTATCAAAATAAATGCTGTATTGCATTTCGCCTTTGAATTACAAGCATCGACGCGTGCTGGGTTGCGAAACTATGGTGAAGATGGAGAGGATGCACAGTAATGTATCGGCAACTCCGCCAAAAATTCATTTCATCTGTTATACCCAATAATTACAACCATCCATGGGTATTGATGCAATTTATAGTCAATTGCCTGTGCTAGCATAAATACATTTGTTCACGTATTCCAAGTCCGTCCAAAGCTGCTGCGACCTGAATTGCCCAAGATCGCGCGTTCACTGCATTCACACCTCCAGCAACAAGAATTATTAGTAAAGCCACCCGTCTAATTCTCAAATGGCAGATAAAGAGCTAACGATATTTCTTCTCGACAGCCTTGCGCCGCGCTCTGCTTACAAATATGTGCTCGATACGTTGGCGTCGAAGCTTCTAAAGGGCCTAAAAACGGACTATGTTTCCGTGGTAACTTACCGATCTGAGACGACTAATCACGCGTCTGCCAGCACCGGAAAATTCAAGGGGATCAATGTTTTGCTTGCGTTTGAAACCGTCTCGTTCAAGAATCTTCGGCGTATTCGCGAAGAGCTCGAGAAAACAAAAACCTTTGAGTCTTCTTTTGAAGAAGACCTTGCAGATGTTGTTCAAACCGTGCTTTTTGCCTCGACCCTTCTTGCCCCTACGAAAAACAAAGCGTTTACAAGAAACATCGTGCTTGTTGCAGCTGGGGATATGATCGTCCCGGAAAGCTCAATTGAGAATATCAATGCCGTTACCAAGTTTTACGCGGACTTTCTAGTCAAGTTCAACGTGATTTATTCCAATGAGAAAGAAGCACAAATATCTGAGGATTCTGTTCTACGTAAGCTTGCCAACGTGTTTCCTGAGAGTGTGTTAATTGATGCCGCCGAATCAGAGGATTTGTGTGCTTTGCATCCGCCCATTAGAAAGACAAGACCCATTGCAACATACATTGGGGACATGAGGCTCGGCTCCGATTTCTCGAGGGTCATGGAGGACGATCAATATCAGGCCAGTGAAGATGAAGATTGTATATCTTTCCGTGTAGAAGTCTATGCTGCGGCGAAAGGCGATTTTAGCTCGCTGGACGCGCACGAATATGTGGTCGGTTCAGATAAAAACATTTTACCTATTGACCAAAAAAGCACTCATTTTGTTTGGGAGAGAATCCTGAAAGATGACGCAGAATCAGGGAAGTTTCCCGAAACAGCGCACTTAAGCGCCGAAGAGCGGGACAAAAAGTTTGAGAAAGTTGATGTAAAACTGCATCCTCTTTCGCCTGCGTTTAAGTTTTCGAACTTCGACTTAATCGCTGTTGGTGAAGATTTACAGAGAGCGGCAACCTTGCCACTATTCTCGGCTTTCGATGTCATTGGCACTATTCCAAAAAGAAATGTTCCAGTAGAGTTTTTGACAGGCGAAGCGCTTTATGTAGTTCCGGATAAAGGATCCTCAATGAAGGACTCGCTCAATTTCCAAGGGTTCGTTGGCGCTTTGCGCTCAAAGAATTTGGTGGCGCTAGGACGGTTTGTGAGGAAACAAGAGAAGGAAGTCGAGGTTGGGGCGTTGTTTCCCGTGAGAATCAAATGCGCTCTTGGCTACACCCAATGCTTTGTGTTCATAAGGATGCCTTATAAGGAGGATGAGAAAATAGGCAAGTTCCCACGACTTCGAGAATCAGACAACACGGAGTCTGCCGCCAATACTGATGACGACCTCAATACAGAACCTGGTGCCGCCCTGCTTATGGACGATTTCGTCAATGGACAAACTTACGAAAGTGATGATGAGTCAAATGGAGAGATGAGTGCGATTTATGACGATTCAGAAATATCAAACTTTAAAGTCACGATGAAGACCAGCGAAGGCTCTAAGTTGGCACTTCCACCAAAAGCAAAGCATAGCGGTCCTTTTGTTTGTTCGTCGCCCTCTGCCACGAGATATAACAACTTCATGCGCCAGATCCTTCTAAGCTCTCTCTCTGCCGAGGACTGGGTCAAGCATTTTGAGAACCCGAAATTCATCGCGGAGAATTTGCGATGCCTGGATGGATTCACAAATTTCTTCAACTTGCGGAACTGCTTGGCGGTGAACTCGCAAGAAGTGCCAGATCCCGACTGGCTCTTGCAAATGAAGATGAGCTCGAAAAAGCAAAGCAAACGCCTTCGCGACGTATTGGAGTCACAATACGTGCGTAAGAGTGAGACAAAGAAGCCTAAGACCAATGGCCGTCAGTCAAACTTGTACGACAAAGGCAATTATGGAGCAGACGAAGGTAAATATGATGAGATCCCCGACTTCGGCTTCTGATAGCTGCAATATGCTCAACGGATTATCGCTCGAGTGGAGGGCTCAACTATAATTTAAAAAGCTGGTTCCTGATATCGAACTCCCTGTCTTTGGCGGTACGGTTCCTTGCCTTCGAATTGCCTGTGCCGTCTTCGCCGAGACTTTTGACAATACGCATGTTCACGCCAGAATCCTTCAATCTGTTGAGCTCGTCTTCAATGACTCGCTTCATATCCCCGGACGTGGCTTCTAAGATGGCAGGTACATCGAAAAGGCCTTTGAACCTACGCAGCTTTCCCTGGCGCCACAAGTTTGTCCAGTGCTGCGCCATTCCCAATTCGTTGTAAGAGCCGTCCAGCGCAACTTGGCCCTTTTTCTTTGCGATGCTATAGAGGAGCTCCTGAATATTGTTGGTGGGGTGGTCCATGAACTCGGAGTAGCCCTCGCCGTTATCTTTTTGAAGATTCAACACGTACAACAAGTAGTCTGCTTGAATGACGGGATCCACAAAAGACTCGTGGATGCATCCGATAAGCGACAAGGCAAGCATGGTTTCAGAGTCTTTCACGGTGGGTAGAAAGACACCCGGCGTATCGTACACGAGCAAATCGGGGTCTCGACTTAGCCGTATGATCTCGCTCGTGTTTCTTGTCACGCCTGGCTGGCCGCCTGTGCGAGCGACCTTCTTGGTTTTCTTGGAACTGATCCCTGCCGGGAGTTGCGAAGAAAACCCAACCGAGCGTAGGGTGTTTACTAGCGTGGATTTTCCGACATTTGGCATACCGATGATCATAGCACGGAGTCCCAACGGCGGGGGCGGGCTCATTTGGGCGTGGAACGCGCCTACAGCGTCTAGAATGCGCTGCGCGTCTTTCGGGCTCCTTGTGTCTACAAGAAGAAACTTTTCATTTCCGTGCCACTTGTTCAAAAGTGCCGGTTTGATGACCGAGAGGTCTTTTTTGCTGTACAAGATGATCTTTTGTTTGCGTGCAAGCACCCTGTCAAAAAGCACATTGGTCGTGGAAACAGGCGCACGCGAATCTCTCACCTCGAGGATGAGGTCGATTTGGGGCGCCAAATGGCCGAATCTCGTGAGTGCTTTTTGGTGGTGCCCTTTGAAACTCGCGAGCGTGAGGCGATAATCAGGAAAAGAGGTCCGGGGCACGAACGACATATGGCGGTTTTTCTGCTTTTTCGAGTGAGGTTTCGAGAAACACTGAGCTGTAGGTTGTTGTTTTTTGGATCACTCAGGAGCCTAGACGGTATTTTCTTGATTGAAGGGTTTGGGTGTCTTTAGTTTTCGTGGACTGGCTCTTGAAATTTGGAGCGCGCCATCGGCATGCCCCAGGTTTCAGCGGACTTCGATGAGGCCGAAGCCTGTGATTCCAGTGCATTGACATGTGCCACGTATTTCCGGCAAAATACAGAATTGCGTAGAAGCATCAGCGGCTCATTAGCAATAAAGACCTGATACTTATTTTGAGAATCCAGCCATTGCTGTTGCTTGTTCGTGGGTCGTCAAATTCTCGAGAGAAAATGACTCGACGACTTCGTTCTCGCACCAGCTGAGGCCGTCGCCTCGCGAAAACAATTAAAAAAAAAAAAAAAAAAAAAAGAGAAAACAGAAAACGGAATCTATCTTTGATTATAATAAAGGACCCTACTCCGTCTGCCATAACGGAACACTTTCACGAATTATGCCCTTGATCACATTTACCGGGCCCCCGTGCAGTGGAAAAACAAAATGGGCAAAAAAGCTCATAGAGCAGCTCGAACAACGCATCGAAGCCGCAAAAGAAGACTCGGCACCTGGTCACAACTATAAAATCGTTTATCATAGCGATGAAACGCTAGGAATCGCCCATCTGGCATACATCGAGTCTGCCACTGAAAAACATGCACGCGGCACGCAGTTGTCCGCGGTGAAAAGAGACCTATCGCGTACAACCTTTGTTGTGTTGGACTCACTTTCGTATATTAAGGGCTTCAGATATCAGTTATTTTGCGAGGCGAAAGGCGTCGTGACGCCGCACTGTGTCATTCAAGTGATGAATCCACTAGAGGATTGCATTGCTTGGAATGAGGCGCGTGGCGACGGGAACACGTGGCCTTTGGAAGTGATGAAGCAGCTTGCGATGAGGTACGAAGAGCCCAACGCCGATTCTCGCTGGGACTCGCCGCTTTTCACTCTTGTGAGTAACTATGAGGGCGAGCTGCTTCCGATAGATCAGATATGGGAATCGTTAGTGTTGAAAAGACCGCCGCCACCAAATGCAGCCACGCTTGTGAAGCCCACTTCCGGAAACAGCTACTTGCAAGAGTTGGATAAGCGGACCCTGGATGTCATAGGCAAGATTGTGCAACACCAGCAATTGACGTCTGCTGGCGGCCGAGTGGTGATTGATTCCGCCAAAGACTTACATGTGGATATCCCAGGAGAAGTAGTAAGTCTAGCGCAACTACAGAGAATCCGAAGAACGTTCGTCACCTTGAACAGAATGAGAAGCATTGATGTTGAGCGCATCCTGAGCATGTTTGTGGAGTACGTGAACAAGAACCTTAATGAGTGATGACCTGTAAATAGTTAGTGTACCATTCCTACGTGTTCCTCAATTCTGCTTTCTTTGCACTACAGGAATTTCAAGGACAGTATTCGATAAAAATAGACATTATTTGCTATCGAGGAGTTACGAACACGAGAAGCGATTCATTCCAATATTTGGACTTGTTTATCTGGACTAAATCAGGTCACAACTCTATGGATACTGCTTTATTTCTCTCTCTATTTCTTTCGCTCGTTCGTCCACTTGAACACGACATTTCCGTCTTCGTCCACCTGTTTCTTCTTGCTGCCGTTTTTCATCAACTCGCGAGTGATCTGCAATTTCTGCTCCACCTCTCTCAACTCTTTTTCACGGGTCATTCGTTCTTTCAATAGTTTGAACCTTCGCAACTTCTCCTTCTCCAACTCCGCTCGCTCCTCTGCATCTAGATCCTGCCGAAGGACTTTTTCGTTCGTTTCAAGCTGGTCCAATTTCATTCGGTTCTCTCTTCTTTCTAGCATAGAGTCATCGGTGTTGAAGAAACTAGCTGCATCGAACGAGTCCTGGTCTTGGTGCGAGTCAACAAAGACAGTGTGTTTTCCCTGCGCCTGGAAATCTAAAGATTTGCGGAGTTTGTCTGCTTTTTGAGTCTCATGGAGTCTCATGGTTCGCACATAATTGACGTCTTGAGATTTTAAAAGCTTCACTTGTCCCACGGACAATACTTCGTTTCCGCGATCACGAATGAGAATACCTTGGTCATCGGTTCTCTTCCTGGTCATCGCATGATAGTATTCATCCGGGTTGTACTGCGCAGCTTTTTGCTTCAAGACTTTCAAGGCTGCCTGCTTCCTGTGATGGTCATTTGCTCTGAGCTTGTAGTCCTTCTTTTTTTCTAGGAGCCCATATCTGGCTCTGTCTGAGGTCTGCGACCGCTCTTTGTGCTGTTTCTTTTGCACGTTATGCACTAATTTGGCCATTTTTGTGACTTATTGATTGCAGGCAATTGGGTGAATTCTTCACTAGGAGTCTCTGTTACTGACGATGATGAAAAGATGCCTCAGTGCTCATCGTAGTTGTGCATACGTGGGTGAGATGATCGGGTCACGTGCTCCTGGTCCTAGCCGCGTCGCAAAGCATTCGTCTGTATTAGTCGAGCGTCTTGCAATGTGGCAAAAAGTGGTGTGTCGCGCAATAAAGGTCAGGCTGAAAACATCGAGGCTTTCCAGGAGATTTCTTGGAGTATCACAGATTTCGCACAAGTGGTAGAAAGAGGTAATCCAAGTTAAAATCATCAAAATTACAGGGCAGGAAACCTGCGCTCGCCTCGGTCCTCCGCGCGTCATGTTTGAAAAGAACCCCCTCTAATTCGGATACGAATATCGAGGGGGGATGTCCTTTTCCTCGTAAGGCTCGGAAACTTTCACGTGAATAGTTCCTCGCCGAAAGTAATTTGTACTTTACTTGGAAATCAGGAGCATAAATGTACGGCATTGTGGATCGAATTTGTGTTGGAACCAGTATCAGATTTTTTTAAGAAACCTCGCGGATTTATTGGAGGTGACCCCAAGACTTCAACAGAGAGGATTCAATCTCACTCGACTTCTCTTGTTCCAGCTGTTCTTACACGTGACTCGTAAAACAAAAGGAATTTCAGAAGATCATACTGTCCATGCGTTTTGGCCCTAAAAACGGTTGCAAACCTGAGATAGGCGTGAAAAGGCAAACATAGCATGAGGTAATTTTCATGAGAGCGCGTTAACGCGGTAGCGAATGTACCACCATAAGCCCCACAGACAAAATATTAAAAATTGCTTGCATATAGGTCTTCCCAACCTGGGGGTCCGGTTAAAGGAGGGTCACACTTAGCGCGACCATAATGTGCCGGCGACCTATCTTCATCGCTATGCACATCCTGAAAAATTCGCATTGGAGATACCAACCCTGATCTGATCTAACCGCAACATGTTGGGCCTAATTCGGGCAAAAAACGCTTGGAAATCGCGGCAGCTACCGGCTTTGGTCTCTCTTGGAAAATTCCGGCTAGCAGAAAGACAATTTAAATCCTTTGAGCCTGGCCTTGTCGAACCTCGCTCTGATACAATATTTAAGCCAGGGCTAACCGAATCTGCAAAATCCAGTGAGGAAAATTTGAAAAATCTGAATAACTGGGAGAGTCCGAATCATGTGGAGGATTTGGAGAAATTTGCTGAGTCTTCTCTGGTCTCTGACGAAACTGATATCCCGTGGTATATGAGGACTGACATCAAGTCGTCTTTATTAGAAGAGCAAAAGATTGATTTACCGCCGGTTCCCTCTCACGCGCCAGAACACGTTCTGGAATTTCTCCAGCTCTTGGCCACTGATTATGGAATGGACAATATTCTTCTTTTCGATATGACGGTCTTGGACGAGTCGCACGAGTTCAAAGCCAACAACCGAAACGTCGACTTTATCATTATCTCGACGGGAAAGTCCGAGCGGCATATCCTCAAGGCGTCCACGGAGTTCCGCACGCATATCAAGCACAAATATCTGGTTTTGCCCTCGACTGAAGGAATGGTGTCTACTGCCAAAACGCCGGCCATGCGTCGAAAGCTTCTCCGAAGAGCCAGAAAAGGACCCTCGTCAACGGATAACGAGTATGGACGGGCAGCAAATAGCTGGGTTTTGTTCCATCACGATAAAGTCGATGTTCACATCATGACTACGGAAAGAAGATTGGATCTCAACTTGGAATCTCTCTGGTGCCGGCCGGAAGATATGCACATTTATGAGCAAAAACCTATGGAGCCTATTGAATCCGATCACATCTTCTCTGGTAAGCGGTTCCTTCACACGCGCGCTTTCAAAAGGCATTATTCATTCACGGAGCGATTATCCGACCACCTACAATATCTTCGATTACAGCCGGAAGATCTAAGTACCTTCGAACTCAGCAACCTCAAGAGCGAATTTGACGCGAACTTCGAGGGTGACTGTGTCGAGGACTTTAGGGTGAAATATGAATACTACAAAACATTGCATGTTCAAAGTACAAGCTTAGTGCCATTTGAAGAAACAGAAGAAGCGCTTTTGGAGAAGTATGCCTCGACAAACATCAGACCATATGACGTGACCAAAGAGAAGATCGATGACGTGGTGAGATACTGTAAGCTTCTTCTCGACTCGCCTGTTTCACGCGCTAACACTTTGAAGGACACTGATGTGGCTTTAAACAAACTATCCAACTTCTTGTCCGCCCTATACTTATTTTCTACGGAGCGATTTTCTTTGTCTGCGAATCCAGAGTTCATACCACTACTTTGGTCGTTGACTTATTGTGATAAAGCTAAAGTGGCGACACAAAATGATGTTGAAACTTTCATGGATAACCGTGAAATCAAAAGTGTAGTAGAGGAAAAACCGTCGGTGATTCTTGCCTCCAACAATGCAAGAAATGTGCTCACGTTGATTGAGTATAGCAATAGAATCGATGAAGGCGCGAGTATGGTCACGCCCCAGTTTCGGGAGCACGTAATGTACACCTACGGAAACTCGGGAAAGTGGAGTTTGTTCTGGAATGAATGGAATAACCTTTTTTTCCCCAAGGTGCCCCTGCCGCTGGCCGCCTGGAAGACCTGGGTGCGTCTCGTGAAATACCTCCTGACAATCGCTAATCGTTCTCAAAACTTACAATTTTTCAAACAGTACTGGAAAGAAGGAACCGGGGTCAGCGGCTCATTGATGGAATGCTTTGAGTCCAATGGCAGAACTTTTCAATCACAAGAGGAAAAAGTGGCTCTCATCGAAGCTTTGTGTAGGATGGCCGATTCATTGGACGCTGGCCAATACATGTCAAAGCAGATCAGAGATGAGATCCTAGAAATCGAAGGCAAAACGTAAGTATACCAGCTGTCTCACATTCATTAGAGAGGAATATCCTACCCGACATAAATTTTGGTGAGTTTTGCATATGGTTTTTCGTGGTTTTGCGTCTATGTGCTTTCACTTTGAAAAACTAGCATGATGGTATTAGATGATGATGAAAGTCGGAGCGTGGGTGTTGCGTCATCTCGAACCAATGTTTCATGAGATTCAGTTTACAGCGGCTGTCCTTGTGTCCCTTCAGCATCATTCGATGAGGGGATCTTATGACATGCGGTTTTGATATTCATTTTCAACAAAGCTTTACGTATCTGAAATTGGTACGCTTTGCAGCAAAAGCTAATTAAGCATTGTCAAAAGAAAGCTCGCCTGACACTCATAACTGTGACTCAGCACCATGGCTCTGAGTGGCTCAAATATCTGGCTAACATTTCAAACGTTGGTCTTTCCGCAATCCAAGTTGAAGGTTCCCTGCTCATGACTCAAGCCCCTCTTTTCGAATTACCTCGATAGCATAAATTTCTTGCTGATTGTGATCGTCTGAAGCAAATTTTGAAGTAGTAGGTACTGATCTTCCGTTGTGTCGATCTTTGTCCTTTAGGACTATAAGACATTTCTCAGAAGGCAGATCAGATTCTTGCTGTTGCCCAACTTGAAAGAACACAACGACACGAGATACCAGACCTGTTGAACGCCAGAATTCTTTTTCAATTCTTCCTCATTGCAAACAGAATTTGAGATAGCCTCATTAGATGCTATTGTTCATGATCACCATTTGAAAAAAAAAAAATACTTGAGCGTGTAATAGAGGATTCTTTTCTCGTCTGGAGCAAATTCTGTGCAAACATCAATAAGGCTTGGGATGAAATTACAATTTTGACTCCATTAAATGCATGATTCATAACATTTTCGTTGACTAGCCAGTCGTTGTTTGTTTACTGCTCATTTTTGGACGCGAGCTCCCGATCAGCCTCAAAAAAGGTTTTAATTAGTTTAAATGGTGAAAATTGTATTCGTACAAAAACCAGATCAAAATCTTGAACTGAAAAAAAACTATACAATTCTTACAATTAGTCAGCGCCCGCCAATAATTTGACTAAACTAGTAGGCGGGTCGTAGGCAATCTCGAAAAGTGAAGGAAAAAAATCAAACACATCAATCACACAAAGTAATTCGGGAGCTCTTAGAAAAATAAGACGAAAATAGGCATCAAATAAAATGTCAGAATCGACAAGCCTGAGGCACCTCCGTCAGAGGGTGAGATGGGAGATGCGCTGGGAGCTGTGTGGCTCGACGTAAGGGAGCCAGTACCAGAAGTGATCGAGAGAGATTCAGAACCAGTCGTTATAATACTAGTGATTGTGGTAGGTGGGTTGGGTCCAGTGGTCGTGTCCGTTGGTGGATTGGGTCCAGTCGTCGTGTCCGTTGGCGGATTGGGTCCAGTCGTCGTGTCCGTTGGTGGATTGGGTCCAGTCGTCGTGTCCGTTGGTGGATTGGGTCCAGTCGTCGTGTCCGTTGGTGGATTGGGTCCAGTCGTCGTGTCCGTTGGTGGATTGGGTCCAGTCGTCGTGTCCGTTGGTGGATTGGGTCCAGTCGTCGTGTCCGTTGGTGGATTGGGTCCAGTCGTCGTGTCCGTTGGCGGATTGGGTCCAGTCGTCGTGTCCGTTGGTGTATAAGAGCCAGAACTGCTAGATTGTGGCACAGTCGAGGTCGATGGCCCCTCAGAAGAGCTAGATGGTCCTTCAGACGAGGGCGATGGTCCCTCAGACGAGGTCGATGGTCCCTCAGATGAGCTAGATGGTCCCTCAGATGAGCTAGAAGGTCCCTCAGATGAGGTCGATGGTGGCACAGTCGAGGTCGATGGCCCCTCAG
>JAKUBE010000645.1:0-19874 GCA_030674755.1 Metschnikowia henanensis | reverse complement strand
TTTTGAAAGAAACACATCGTATTACAGGAAAAAACTATACATAGCTATAAAAAACTTTGATTTGATGAGAGGTGGGAATAGGGCATATTGTACTAGAGACAAATCTCATGTTGTGTGTATGTCTCTGTTCAATTTGCTTGCTGATTGGTGTGGCTTATTCATCGATGATGAGATTGATGGTCTTATTACCATTTCGAGCAGGGTGGAGGGGGTTGATGCAAGATTTAGCGCTATTGTGTCAAAGCTGCAATGAACAAATACATAGCTTTCTACTTATCATTTGATTAACTTTGATCAAGCAAACTTCCTTTTTTGGCACTACAATATCGCTCAGTGGCTATCATTGTTCAAGGACTGGGGTCTTCCAGTATTGTTGAGGTCTAATCCGACAATCTGAACACTCAGTAGGAACACAAAGTAAAAGGTTGCGCTCTTTTAAAAAGGAACAAGAATCTCAAGTTATTTTAGTAAGTTCAGTGTCATTCGAGAAAAACTTCGAGTCAGTGTGTGTTCCCCTGAAATTTGATCTTATATCCGTGAGAACAGGATACACGATTGTTTGCTTATTCATTTGGTCGCTACAAGCAAAGAGCCCCACGGCGTTCCCTTCCCTTATCTTTGGCTGCTTCTTTTATTCTCTCTGTTACGGTTTCTTTCATCTGATTTCAAAGTCAGATCCAACTTTTTTGGTCTGATTTATCTGATCAAAGGACTAAAGACCTATAAGTGAGTCTATAAAAACCCCTTGTCACCTTCCAACGCCGTTATTCTGGCAAAGGCAACCCCTTTTGGCACGCCCTTGTTAGATTTCTTTTCATTTTTGTCTAAATCATGTGTTTGAAGGACTAAAAATCTAAGATTCTGTAGACAGACCCAAGGATTGGCCAAGTCTATCGCGGTGAATTACCACATAGCCCGCAAAATACAAGAAGTGCATTCTCTTGCAGAGAACATAGGCTCACTTCTATCCTCTTGGTATATCAATCCAACATCCAATTTCCAAGATCAGTGCACCATCTGGTGCGTTGGTTAAGCTTTTCTCTGAGCATGCCGCAAGTACCCGCTTACTCAGGGCAGCTGGCCCCGGGTGCGAATCCGGGCAGCGGCTGTCCGGGCCCTCACAGGCCCAGCGCGGGTGGGAAATTCGGTGGTTCTCTCCATCCTTCCCTGGAGCCGTCAGGCCCCAGGGCGATCCACTGCTCCTGAGAGCTTCCTGGGCGTAGAAATTTACGCCGGGCGTCGCCATCAGAAAACAAGCACTTTCGGGTGCATGGGAGGCGGCGCGGATGGTTGGTTTCCCCTAACGAGGGGAGGCTGTTGAGTGCAATTTGCGGCCTTTGGCACCCGATACCGATCACTGCTCAGGGTCGAGTTTTTAGTTTTTGCCGCCAACGTTTAGTCCGTGTTTGAGAGATTAGTTTGTATTTGCTTATTGATTGATGCAACTAGGGAAATGGCGGGATATTAGGGATGGCTTACTGATTTATCTAGTTTATTAAACTGTACAGCGGCAAGGAGGAGTTTCTTAAAACGACTCCCTTTCGAAAAAAATCAAGAAACCTTAAAGCAGACAGAATTTGTTAATGATTCTTCTCTTTCACCTGGGAGTCAAGATATACAATCACTTACGGGGTCCTCCACCTCATATTACATTTACTAGTTGTGGCACAATTTGAGTTTTAGTGTCTGCCAACTGTGTTGGCCTACCACTGTAGGCAAAAATCTCACCGTTTTAACCGGAGAAAAGACCAATTTGATGATCTATCTTCGAGTCTAGATTGAAGTCATTGCTGTGTCTGACCTTTTCCAGTCAAACGCGTCCCGATCTTGCCAAAGGTTCCAAAACTTGAATGTATTTCAAGTCACGGCGCAACATCAAAACCCTTGACAGAACAAGGGGCCCCTTTGCTCCTTAGTCTCACCTGTCTCGATCACATGATCTTGATGCTTTGAAATGTTTTGATAAGACTGCCATCCACAGAGACTTTAAAAACAAACAGTCGAGGCATCTACGAGTTGCAAATTAATAAGCGTATCCCGCCGGTGTCATCATCAAGCACACAGAATGAATTTGGACTAATAAGTCACATTCAGGCTTTTAAAAGACTTGACTGCTTCACATGGTCTTTTATTGTCTGTGCCTCAAAGAAAGAATAGGAAATTTGGCGGAGTATCACAGAGGAGTTGTACTGAGGTAATACCCGGCATTTATTGGATGCCTTTTTCTACCGGAAGGCTTAGTTGAGAATCGGTTCACTACACTTTTTGAAATTCTTTTGGAAAAATTTTACCGACTCTTGAAAAACCTAACCTACGACAAGCACCAACAAAGAAAACACAAACACTATAAAACCTCACCTTTAGAGAACAACGAAGACGAGTTGTCGGTATCGTCAGATTCACTATCCACTTCCATAGGCTGACAGAGCACACTCCCATTGTCGTATTCCAGAACTCCAAATTCCCGTTTTGCGACTTCGAGATAATCTTGCTTAAGCTGCTTTTTCTCCTCGTTTGTAAGTGGGCCGTGTGTCTTGAGGAGTATTATCTGTGGGATCGTATGTGGATTCAAGCGGTTTTCCTTCTCTGTGACCACATCATCCACATGCGAAAATAGACTTTCCAATGGTGCAGACATCGCCGGAATGGCAAGAAAGTCCCTCGCCATTTGCGTTATGATCGGAAAAGAAGCTCCTCGCGTCTGGTAGAACTCAGAGACAGTCTTGCTGCTTTTCCAGCATTTCTCAGCTAGATACCGGGAAACCTCATCATCAGAATTAGTGCTTGTGCTGGAATCCGAAAAGAAGTCAGTTTCACCCTCCGTACGACGCTCGTGCACAACTGCTTGGCGCTTTTGATGTTTTTTCTGTATCTCATTCTCTTTCACCCGATAAGAGTGGTAGACGCTCCTAAAGTTGTTTTCAATTCCTTCAATGGACTCTGCGGGGAATTTAGCAAACTTTCTGAAGAGTTGCATCTTATTCCGTGGGTCAAGAACCGTTGCAAGAAACATTGTCTGCAATGACTTGGGATTCTTATCGTATACGGGATAAAAAGAGAGCAACTTCTTTCTTGCCTCCGAGAGCCCTTGGCGGATGAGAGCATCCTCAGGGCGCACCAAGCTTTCAATTGACATGTCAAGATCCTGCAAAATCTTGAAAACCATAAGGATTGTGAGATTGAGAGTCGGGTACTCGGATGCTTGGAGTCTAATAGTTGCTGCATGATAGACTCCAAGTTTATAGCGAATGGCCTTTAAGTACTCCCACTCAGCATTTGTGATCTTCAAAACATTGATACCGAAACTCTCTCGCTGATCTCGACACTGCGATCTCACTATCTTCAAAAGCTTATCGATTTCCGGCCGAAACTCGACAAAACGCTCGAGCATGTCAAAGGTCGAGAGCCATCGCGTTTCATCATCTTGCAACAACAACTCGAGACCTTCATTGGTGTTTGCTTCACAACCAGAATCCTGAACGATTTTCTGGAAAGTTGCCTTGCAGAACGCATCATGATTCACCGCTGAGATTATTGACCGGATCCCGCTTGGCATTCCTTTCATTGCCGCGAAATGAGCACGGAGTGCGGGATGGTGGGATACAGTTTCATCTGCTGCTATCCAAAATTCACGAGAAGAGTTGGACTGGAAGAAGGTGAATTGAAGAATAGCTTCAGTGGAAACGTTAAACACATGCCCGGCACAAGGAACATCACCCTCAAAACGAAGCTCCTTTACACAGTATGTGCCTGCAAATTTCTCCATAAAAACACTGTCGGGCCTAGCATTAGCTCTGGTGATCGAGATGACAAGATCTTCGATTCCATGGTGGGTGAGAACTTTTGAAAGAGCCTTGTAAACATTCTCGCCAGTACTGGATACGTCTTCGAGACACTCGAAACCAATGGTCAAGTTCTGAAGTCTAAAACTGGAATCATGAAAGTGAACAGTGATTCCAAGGAAAACGTGGTTTTTGCTCGACTGCCACTCATCGAGAGTGAGCGCAAAGCGACCGTCGACTTTTGCGAGTTGTTGTTTTGACAACTTGACTGACTCATCGTAATATTTGTCAACCTGGTCACGCATGGTGCCGGAGGATGGGATATAATCATTGTCTCCTCTGAGGTGACCAAGCAACTTTTTGAAGCTGCAACTTTCAACAAAGTCAAGCGGCAAGTTGTTTTCCAATATCATGTCCAATAGCATCGCGATTGCTTTTTGTGCATCGAAAAGAGCATTTACTCTTTTAGTGCCATTGATGTCATAGTGACAGTCAAGTCCAGATTGAGCCCCATTGCGGTGCACAGCCAAGCTAGTGGCCAAAATTGAGTCCTTACACTGCACCCAAGATTTTTTAGCATCATCAGTCATCCTGACAAGACGGTCCACGTGTTTGGATTTGAAATGCGTGACAAAGTTTGTTGTGTTAAGCGGCCAGTGAGATATTTTTTCATAATGGCACATAGAGCAAGAGAGCTTGATTTGCCTCTTTGCTCCCGCAACAAAAGGAAGGAGCTTCCAAGTGAAAAGGCCAAATTTGATGATAGGTGCTGCCAGGTGCAACGGGGGCAAGGTGAAATCTTCCGACAAACATTCTTCGGCAGTTTTCCGGACGCGGGTGGTAGAAGTCATTGCGATGGCCAGCTTCTTCTTCTCTCCTGAAGCTCCCGAGAGTTTGACACTGGGTTCCAAATTCGTGAAAGCTGCATTTTGATTTTTGCCAAGGACGAAGGACAATATATATGGTGCTGAATCCCAGAGTCGGTAGCCATAGCTCGATTTCTAATGAGCATTTATCCTCCCGAAGCTACAGTCAAGACAATCGAATGCAAGATGAAAAGTTGAAAGCGGTAAAAGTATTGTCTTTTTCAGCGCAGAGCCACACGCCGGGAAAATGATTCGGGCATCGCATGGGGCGGTAGCCACCCATATGTCCTATTTGGACAAAGAACTCAAATATTACAACAATGGAATGGCGCGAAGAAACCTAAAATCCTCTCTTTAGCTCCTCAAGCTTCAATTTCTGGGAGAAAAATTGGTACAGTATACTTGCATTTTCGCTGGACTTATTTTTGGAAAGACATATCTGCAAGGTTATGGGCTGATTACAGCTTCGACCAATATGATGCTTTCAGACCCCGACTTTTGTCGGCTGGATGCAAAAAATAGAGCTCATGCAGTGAAGTGCAGCTAGCAAAACGCCGTGACTGGATTTCTGAAACTTTCCGTCAAATTAGAAGCCATTGTAAGAGAAATTTTCAGCTACTCCTGAAAAGCTTGATCTCATATTCTGACAAGAAATGTGGTCAATGTATCCTGAGGCACTCACTCTCAAACTATGTCGAAACCTGATTGAAAATGTGCATGAATCAGGCTGAGTTCTTTGAATGATGAACTCTGATCTCATGAGGTGCTCAGCTGGTGTTTATCTGGAAATTTTTAGTAATGGGAGCAAGGGTTACTCGCCCAAATGATATTCCATTGTTGCAATATTTGAGATTTTTGCCCAATCAGGACATGTAATTAGTGTCGTCAGCGGCCTGTGTGACGACAAGATTTACATTCTATCGAGCTCTGGCATAAAGAAGACAATGCAAGAGACCCTTATATTTCTCATTTCAACTTCCATTGTCCCACGGAATAGGACGGTTAGACGGTCGCTACTGATTTTTTGCACAACTGCCCATCCCTAAAATCCAATACTTTTGAGATTTAATTTCAGAACTCACACCTCTAATAATCCGATGCTGAGAAATGGTTGCAAAAAAGTTTCAGGATCTTATACACTTAAATGTCGCGACCCGCTCTCAAGATATCGCTAAGTGTTCCTCATTCGCCCAGTTTCTCATCTTCTGTTCACAGCTTTCTTTATTGCTTTTAGCCTCGTGAACAGCCAGTCTCTTTCAAGGTATACACATCGCTTAAAGTCATCCCATGATTGCACAAGTATTTATAGCAGCTTTCGAGATAATCGCTTCGGAGCCGCAATCTGGCCCACGAAACTGTCACCTGACCGCGCCTTTTCCATCACTAAAACAGGCAATGGCTCCAAAATAAAGGAAGTGTGATATATGTGGGTTGACGGGACATATAAGAACCCCTAGTTCAGATGATACACAAAAGGTATGAAGGTTGTATTTTTTAAATCGAAGGAGAAAAGTCCTTTTAAAGCTGAAGGAAAAAAAACCCGTTTCTGCACGTTTCGTGCCTGTGATGCCTCGACGCATAAAGCACTTGAAATCACTCCTAAGTTTTCATAAAAGTATTCAAACAATACCCGCGTGTTCCCTTCCTACTAGCTAAAGATTTCAATCAAAAGGCACTTGTAGTGGCGGAGCATGGGCGAATTTGGAATGGGCCGTTTTTAGAAATTTCTGTCTCGGTGAGTGCTGTGTTTCGGTGAGCGAGGAAGTAAGTTAGCCCGGGGGATGCTTGATGCATTCTTCAACACGTGACAAGTTTATCAGCCTCAGCGTCGACACACCAACTATAACTGATTAGAAGGAGTGACCTCTTCTCTCTCCGCACTTCGTATCTACTAGATCCCAAATACTTGAAAGTGAGTTCTATGGTACTCGAAGAGAAGTTGTTGAAGATCTTAATCAACGAGTGGGTCGGACAGCACATTGAGGCGGTGCAGGTGTCCATTATATATCTGTTTCACGAAAGACGGATGCGGTTAATTTACTGAATGTGGTGTCTCTTATCTCAACTCGTGGCCATTAGATTGAGATTGCATCGCCGCGGGAACCAAAGTTCAAGGAGCCTTTGTTCACCTCTCGTTTATGAATTTATTGACTGGCTCTCCCTCCGCCGACTAGTGTAAACACAAAATCACGCGGTAGTAGGGCAGTGTGGCAGAGGAATTCACCGCACATCGTTTCCTAGTGGGCACGATTGTATGTCGTGATCTTCCGCTCTAAACGAATTCAAATTTTTGCACAGATGTTTGCGACATTCTTCGAAGCCAATTGAACGCTCAATATCGACCAATGGCCCAAATTGCGTCCCAAAGTCCTATCGTGGCAAGATTTCGCCAGCAGACCTTTAGATACGTTGCAAATGTCACATAGAGTGGCGAGCAACTAGTGTTGTGAACTTCGTTCAACATTGAGAAAAATGCTGATCCAGAGGTGATACAGATTTGAAGCTTCTAAAAATGCGCCAACCAAAAGCATCCTGTGATGCGCTTAGATTAAACAATCCGCAAATGTATTCGTTGAGTCTTGAGAAAGCAGTCGCACATATAAATCTTACAGCCAAAACATGGAACTGCTTCGACAGTCCAACTTTTGATTGGTATGATGGGAAACAATTGTCCAAACAAGACATTTGGAGCAATTGGCTGGTTTTCACATACATTATTCTAATTTCCTAGAACTTCAGTGAGAGCATAGCCCGGGAATACAATGAGAGCCAACTATAACCAGACAGATGGACAGCAGACGGGTCTTAGCTCCTTTTGCTTTCGATCTGCTTTTCTAACCGTCGGAGAGTCCTGGAGAATCTTTCACGATAAAAGGCTGATCAATCCTGCAGCCCCCCTTTTTTTTTAAATATTGCATTTTCAACAGCGACTTAGCACCATATTCTTGGCCCACTCAGAAATGCAGCAAATCTTGCCCGTTTTTTCTTTTCTCTTGCTCGCCGTTCTGGCAGCAACGAGCGACCCGATCTTGGCCTTTGAAATGCCGGCCGGGGGATCCGATCCAAACAACACCGTTGCCACCATTTTGGATGAACATGGCCGGTTCTATGTTGAGCAAGATATGTTCAAAGGCGCCGTGATCACGCAATTGGCCGATGTTTCACTCGTCAAGCGCTACCAAGCCGGAAAGGACACTTTCGACATGATGCCCATCATCAACCGCGATATACACGTGGGAGATCTGATGGCCGACTACTTTGCGCTGGTCGAAGGGTACCGAGCCAAAAGTGATTTTAGCGGGAAAAGATTTGTGCGGCAACCCGCAGAAGAAATAAACTGTCCGAATGTGAGCTGGTGGCTGCGGAGGTTGGGCCAGTTTGTGTGTGACTATCCCATGATTGTATGGCTGGCGGTCTGGGACAACAAAATGCGGGTTTGGCTTATCGAAAAAGGGTTTTCTGTGGCTAAGACAGGAGAAAAGTATGTAGCAGAGGCGGCCAGCTTTAAGACGAGCGAAGCGGCGATTGCCGCGTCCATCAAACTGATATCTGGCGCTTGTGGCGGAGAGACCCGAAAGCTTGGGCCGTGGAATTACGCCATTTCTTCGTTCACAAGGAACGGCGAAACGTGCGCCGCTACCGCCAGTGTAGAACAGATCCGGGAAGCGTTGCTGGACTGCATTAGCGTTGCCGAAGGAAAGTCGGCTGTTTCGTACTGTTGCCGGATCGACCATTCGGACAACTGGATCGCAGACTTCCGTGCTGTGAAGGAAGATGCGTTTCAGGACCGGTCCATTTGGGACATTCCCTGTGCTTACGAGAGATGAGCTGCGTTTTGAGTTAGTGGAAGTGGTTCGGAAGATTTGAGCTCATTGTTGCTTCATAGTGGCTTTCTGGTTTGTATTCTTAAATCACGTTCGGGCATGACCGATCACTCAAAGTCAGAACCTGGTCATTCTTTAATGTAACCTTTAATATAAAATTCAATAACCCCATATCGGTGCGCTCTGCTTTTCTTTTGGATGACAAATCGAAGAAGCCTCATTGCTCATGGTGATGGCTGATTTGGTAAATACGCAAGTCTCCAATGTTCTGTTTGACTGGTCACTACTGGTTATGTCAGCATTTATCAATTAGTGCCCGGAACCTCTGAGAGGACACTCGTGACATAAAGACCTTTGCCCTAATGCTCCTTGTTTTATGAAAACATTCGGATCATTTTGGTTTAAGTTGTGCGCTATTTAAGTGACGGATTGGTGTAACGTAATTAACAGTGATAAGATGCCCATTGAAGTTAAAATAATTTGTATCTGATACGTAAGGAAGAACTCAAGGACACTGAAGTGATCCGACTTGGCGGGATCTTTTTCTCTAGCTTTATGAAAATGAGACCAAATTTGAAGCAGCTTGTTTTAGATTCCCAAAAACAGCATACGGTATAAAAAAATATGTGGCTGGCAAATCAGCCGGATGAATTTCAAATCCAAGCGCATATGATGTGCCCAATTGCTTGAATAACAATGCGCTAGTCTCTACTTTTGCCAAAACTTCATGGGAATCTAGGTTGATATTTAGTAAGTTGAGAATACACATATTCCAAAAATAAGTCACTTGGCCATGAGCACGTTCAACCATGCTGTGAAAGCTACAACTGAAAGTTTCTTATTCAAGCCACTGCACTTTTCACGGATGGGTGTAAGTTTAGACCCCACAGCCCCAAGTTCGGAAGCATCCTAATTCCATAACGTATTGCTTAGGCAAATTACAAGAATCGGGAGAACCCAAAACTTTAGTATTAGTCCCAATTACCAAGTACTGAGAGTAAAATGCCTATACCATTTTCGCGTTAACTACCTGTACTTTCAAATACACCACACCTTTTTTGAGAAGGTAATCTAGACAAGAAGTACGCGGTAGTTTGATTTGTTGTTTTAGGCCGACCTAGAATACATTTCCTAAGTCTGGATCTATGCGTCAGTTTTGGAGTGTACGATAAAACTCCTCTGAAATTCGCAATTCAATGATGGTCTTCCAGAGGCTAGCCCATGCATCGTTTTGCAGCCATTTCAACTGACTACAATTTCGGGTTTTGTCATGAGAAATTACCTTTTGGCTATCGTTCTAGACCTGAACCTGGCCCATAGTCAAAAGGCCTCACCAACGATTCAAAAAACTTATGAACGTCCATTGAAGCTGATTAAACTACCCGTTAGATCTGGCATCCATAAGTCGAAAGCCACTCAAAAAGCATGAGCTACTCGGAACATACACAGTACTCCAAAAACAAAAACATTCATCTCACCTAAACCTCACCCATACTAACACTCTAACTAACCAATATACTCAGCCAAGGCTTCGACCTGGAACACTTCCTCGTAGCATTCTTTGGTAGGGTCATCATCGCTCTCGTCTCCGTCCAACACAAGGTAGGTGTTGCTCACATACAGCTCTCCGTCCTCATTTTCGGATTCGCAGTCAACATCAGCATCCGTGTTCTGAACAGCGCCCTGGTACTTGATCATCTCCATCATTTTGATCGTCTCTGGGTCCATGTCCTTGCGCGTGCGCCCTTTTCTCAACTGCGTGACGTAGTTCAACCGGGCAAAAAGTGCTTTTGCAGGGCCGCTGGAGGCTCTTGTGGCGAGAACCGTGCGGGCCACTTCGCAAACAGTGGGATACGCGTGCTTGACGCGAGCGTAATACTGCCGGATGGTCTCGCTAGGGGAGTTTCTTTTGTGCAAAAGATAGTCTCTGCCTTCTTGGTTTTCGTCCGCATTCGACATGGCGTCGATATAGTAGGCGTCCGGAGCGACCTGGGGAAGGTTACCATTTTGAGTCGAGTTTTCGGCGACTTGTGTTCCGTTGGCGGCCTGCTCGGTTTCTTTATTTTCCACCCGCTGCTTCTTTTCCTTGTGCTTTTGCTTGGCCTCCCAGATCACTTCGAGGAAGTTCTTCTCGATAGAGTCCACTGCAGCTTGAGAAAAGCCGTGTTCCTGGAAAAAGCGCAATTTGAGCCGAGGGTCGAGCACCGTCGCGAGGCAAAGCGGCTGGATTTGCGTCATGTCGTCGCCGCGGATAGGATACCACTGGAGAATGGTTTCACGGGCTTTTTTGAGCCCAAGCTGGATTTGGGCAGCCTGAAACTCGGCACGGGAGGCACACTCGTCGAGCGATTGCATGACCCTGTGGATTTCAGGAAGCGTGCAACTGGCGGACGAGAATTCGGCGGACAGCAACAAAAGACTCGACTTGCGGAAGACGCCGAGAATGTCGTGGATAGCAGTCAAAAGAGACCATTCTGGCTCGGTGATTGCCAACTCCACGTATTCCTCTGGCGCTGCCTTTTGGATAAGGTCGTTCATCGTGGCCAAAAACTCGTTGATTTCCGGTTTAAATCTGACAAACTGCTCGAGCATCCGGTGGGTCGCGTGCCACAGAGTCACGTCGTCGTCCGGCGCGAGATCAAGGCCCTTGATGTTTTTGGTCCGCATGATTTTCAAGAAAAACTGCCCGACCGTGCGGTTTTCGTTGACACCACGGATGATGGTGCGGACCTTTTCCGGCAAATCCTTGGAAGCGGGCGAGACTTCAGAAGAGTCGTCCATCTCTTCGTAATAAGCCAACGACGGATGATTGAAACGGCTCGCCTTCAAAAAAGCCAACACCGCCTCCGTCAACACCTGCTCGGCGCAAAGGATATCCTCGACCGGAGGGCCACTCTTTTTACGATTGTCCTCTTGATACAATTGTAGCAAATCGTCCAAAATGCAATCCGGCACTTGTTCCCGTGTGATCGCCGAGACTCGGGAATTCAAGCCAAACTTCTTCAAGATCTTCTGGAACTGTTCGTATGTTTTGCGCTCGCTGATGATTGTGTGTTGGGCCGACAACTCAAACCCAATTGTGTCCGACTTGAGCTCAAACTGCTCGGTATAGTGGTGGGCCGTGACCCCGAAAAACATAAAGTCCTCGTTTTGAGCGTGGTTCCATTCGAGCGTAAGCGCAAACCCGCTATTGTTGCCGGCGAGTTTTGCCTTCGTTGCGCCGATTGCCTTCTTGTACATGGCGGCGATTTCTGCCTTAATTCTGGCCGGAGTGACATCGGCGAGAGTGTCTCCGCCTCTCAAAAAGGAAATCAATTCCCGGAACGAGGGACTCTCGACCGTCGCAAGCGGCAAGCTCTGAGAAATGAACATTTTGCTTATAAGATTCTGGAAAACATTGACGTCAAAGCCATCCAGACGAGTTGGGGTAGCTGGCGCAAACTGCGGGTATTGTGGAAAGCTTCTTTTGACCATACTTTCTGGATTCAGCGTGAGTTCACTAGAGGGTGCAGATGACAGAGAAGTCAATGGCAATAGAGAAAACAGGAAAGACTTAGAGAAGAAGAGGGAGCACGCCCGTTTATATACTGTGCAAAAATGGGGCTACGGGTATGGAAGAATAGGTGATCCCATACCCAGGACTTTTTCGCATATGCACCAATGCAGAATTCCCTATTCTGACGCGACGCGATAACTCGAGGCAATATTGTTTCCGGATTCGTCAGTTTTTGCTCAATAGAGATTAAGTGTATACAGAAGAATCCAGGATGACTCTCTGTTTTTTTCTCTCCCGTCGCCTTTGATCAGCTCATGACTGGTTCATCAATTCGGACATATCTTCAGGACTATAAAAAGTGCTTATCTCAAAGGAGCATCACGGGACGCGTAGATTCTAACTAACATGTGACGATCTTTTGAAAACGCGCCTGAAGCTCCGCTAATTTCCTTGACACTTTGCGTCGTCAGTTTTCATTGTCACATCGATTTCCGCATAAAGCAAACACGGCGTTTTCCACGACTGTGAGTAAATCCCATAGCGCTTCTACATTGTCTATGCATCGCGAGGATTTGCGCTAATTAGGCGCGTCTGGCAATTTTTTCCCGATTTGTTCTAATAGCGAAAAAAAAAAAAGCCACGGCCGTTCGCGGCACGTGACTCTCACGTTTTCACTCTGGTCCCTCTTATACTACTGGCCAGCAATGATCATCGCCAGTATCCGGAGAATCTTCACCTCGTTCCGGACCGAGGAGGAGGAGAAGGCGTACTCGCGCAGTGCGTTCTTCAATCTTTTGGGTTTTTTGGGCAGCTGTGTGATTTTCTCGTTCGTGGCGCAGAAACTATCCAAGCAGCCCCACCTGTTGGTGTAGTTAGTCAGTCTAGGTTAGTGAGGTTAGGTTAGTGAGGTTAGGTTAGTGAGGTTAGGTTAGTGAGGTTAGGTTAGTTTAGGTTAGTCAGGATAAGTCTAGTGAGGCTAAAGAAAGCCATGCCCGCTTTATCATCAAAGTGACTTTTTCAAAAGATCAGACCGCCCCGGGCCGCAATCCTGCTTTCACACGTATATACAATAATAGAGCCCATTCAGTCTACGCTAATGTACAGAGCCACATATAAAGACACCCCTTTTCACAACCGCCTAGTCCAACCGCCTAGTCCAGCCACATACCTCAACAACCTAGTCCCTCAACAAAAGCTCCTTGGCCATTTCGTACGCGGTCCATGAAATGGCCGTACTAGGCACGTTGAATATGATTCTAGGTTTCCAGCCCCGCATGAACGCGCTGGCCCCGCCCTGCTGGTACAAAACCCGGGCGGCGCTCGCAAAGCCGTTGACGGTGCGTAATTGTGCGTTTGTGGAAACGCCCCTCGTTTGTAATGCCGTTTTAATGCAGTCCAAGGGATTCGTAAGAGCCGCCGCTATGCCCCCCGCGATGCCCCCCGACACACAGTGGTAGTATGGATTGTATGTGTTTGCCGGGTTGAGCATCGACAGCGAGTACTCGTAGAAGCCAAAGTTCAACGCCGCAAACGGAATGTTGGTAAACAACGTCGTCGGGTACGAGATGAAAAACGCCCCGAGCCCCTCCTGGCGGTAAACGGATAAGGCCGTTTTGAAGAGCCGCACGCCGGCCGAGCGGGACTCCGAAACCTGCATCCTTTGTTTCAACACGTCGAACGGCGTCATCAATGCGTCCGACGCGATTGTGGCTGCAATTCCGGCGCCCAGCGCAATCAACGGGTGGCTCTCGTCGGTGACCCATTTGCTGGTCGAGGTCTGGGCCGGTTTCAGAAACCGGTGCACGAGAAAAGTCTTCAGGGCCTCGAACGTCGAAAAATAAACGGCATGGGCCGGACCGGCGCCTAAAACCACCGACGAAACGCCCCGCCATAAAGCGTAGGCGCCCTCGCTGGACGCCACACGCGAAATCGAGCCGATCAACAGCCGGTTGCCCGGTTGCCCGGCGGCAAACATCTGCATTCTGGTTTTTATCGAGTCGATCGGGTACATGACAGTGTGCTCCATAATGCCCGCAAAAGCGCCGGCGGAAAGATGTGCTAACACACTGGCGTCCTCCGGAAGCGCCTCATAATCGACCTCGAGCTGGTCCGCGCCAAGCTGGTGTGGGCGGTCGGCCATGCTAGCTATATAAAAATATGTAATTCGCTGAAAGCGGTGAGAAACAGGCTCCAAGTAGTGAGCTGCGAGCACGGCTTAGGGTAGTGCGCTAGCTTTCAGTATCGGCAGATGTCGGGCCGAGAAAAGGCTTGTTAATTTCGGGCAGGGAAGTAGTGTCTGCCTAGAAACCGGGGGACCGTTCTTCTGGTGGTTTCGTGCTATTTGTATAAGGATGAGAAAACAGAGACTGAGCACCGAGAGCCGATTTTTCAGGCGAGAACCCGCACTGCGCTGCTTGCGATGGTGGAGTGGAAAACGCGGCCTGGCTTTCTAGTTTGCTAAGCGTTGTGCGCCGGGAAAACGAGACTGTTTTTGCGAAAAGGGAAGCAGGTGTTATAAAAAGAGAGGGGAGACAGTAAAGAAGGAGGGGAGAAGAAGAAGAGAGTAAAAGGAGGGAGATAACGGAGAATCGGAGGTATCATGAGCAGAGTCGTGTATTTGGCTTCATATACTATATAACGTACTATAATTACTATGTTCATCGGGTGAACTAGACGTATCTCGGAATGGAGGTTTCCTGAGTCATGAATGTTTTTTTTTTTCTTTCTGGGCCTGTTTCGGGGCCGGAGATCGATGATTAATAGATCCTGCTGTGCTCTCGTCTTTCTTCTTCCTCTCTGTTCGCACGGCAGAGCCGTTCGCCGGGTTCTGAATGCTGCCACCAGAGCTATATCGAAAGATCACACAGGCTAAGTATACAAGACTGTTTTAAAAGAAATCATGTGAAAAAAAGACTATACAGGTTAATTACGCCCCCTTCCCCATCTTTATTAATTATCTCTATTTTACATCGAAGAATGCAAAAACAAGAACCGCAATATTTCACTTCCTTCGATTGCCGCAAACATTCTATAATTTTGCCAGAGCCGCGCGCCGAACCCGGCTAATTCAGTCAGCCCCATATTGCAATCTCTTCCGTCTGCGAGGCCCAGACCCAGCTGTCTTATTAATCAAGAATCTGAAGCGGTGGGAAATATTGGCGTATAAATAAAATGTGCCACAAAATAACCGCAGTTTTTCTTGTCTTTGGCACGCTGAAGAGTCTTTTTCTGATTTCTTTTTAGCTGAGTCAGAATTACGAGTCGGACACTGAGCTCGTAAATGGTTGCGCTTTGCCGTTGCAAGAGTATCTTGCTTTTCGATTACTGGCTGTGTTGCATGAGGAGGCGCGTGTAAGCGGATGAAAGCCGAGCCCGGGGATCTTTAAAGAATTGTGAATGTAAAGTATTATCTGAAACCGGACTAAAAAAATTATCTGTAGTTATGTTGTAATTGAGGGTGGATCGTTCTCTCAAAAAGCATGACTTGATTTGCATTCCTGATAAGTGCCACCCTGACTAAAGCTCTATCATAGGAAAGGAGTGAGATTACCTATTACTCTCGATCTATGTCATGATCATATTCAAGATTAAGGCTTAAAGACAACCTGATCTTTTCACGTCTTTCGTTAATTTTATTTGCTTGCTGCTGTCTATTTCAATCCTGAAGCGAGCCCGTTGTTTCTGAATATTGAAACGCATCTCTCCACTATACAATGGAATTATACCCAGCTGACGGTCTAGCCTTGGTCTCGTAAAAGTCCGAGTAAACGAAAAGTCTTTGCAGCTGGGAAAAGTTAGGGACAATTCAAATAAATCACGTCCAACTCTTGTAGATGATGAATGAAGACCCGAGTCCGCTCGATGATTGGCAAACAAAAGTTTCCCGTAACTACTTAGTACCTCCTTGAATATTCTCTGCTAATAGTAATATAAAAGTGTCGACATGGACAGATTATGAATAATCGATGGGCGGCAAAATATATCACTTTTCGCTGTATTGGCCAAATTAAGCTAGACGTGAAATAACGGGCTAAGTTGAGGCTTTTCTACTCATCGTCCACAGGAGGCGATTCAAATAAGGAGTTTTCGCTGATTCGAGAGCTGGCCAGTTATATCAAGAGTTTTGAGAGAAAAGGATAGAGAACAGAATCTTGAGCTCAAGTCCATGAAAGAAGTATTGCTTTTACTATGCTTAGCTTTTCGATATCGGTGTTGATATGAGTTATGTCATTCTTCCAAAACTGCACACGCGAATCCAAAAGATAAAGTCTGACCTCGAGATGGTTGCAAATTTGATGTCCTTTTACTGCACCCGCTTTTAATTTGGGCAATAGCCGCACACTGGCCTCGGGTCGAGTATATTGTAGTCAATTTTTTGACTTCAAGGAAAGTAAAGGAAAAGACACGTCACCGTTCTCCTCAACATCCGTTCACATCAGGTCTTGCTAGTGCAAAATGTGTGTGTTGCAATGCTTTGAAAAGCTCTCGAGAGATACAATGAAAGTATATTTTTACAATCTATAACGACCTTTGTATTTGGAATCCTACACATGGCTCATCAGGTGACACTAGAGGAGCGAACCCATAGTCAGTCAGTATCACCTCAACCGGTCTTGCCACTTATTGTGGTCGCATCACTTTAAATCACCCTTTAATATTCTTGTCCCTAAACCAACGCCTCGTGCTTGAAGTCAATGCCATACTGCTCAGGGACATTGGTCAACATCTTGCCCGTGGTCAAATAAGTCTTGACGTTCTCCACCACAAAGTTCTCCAAGTTGGCAAACGCCTGTGTTGTATGGGTGCCCATATGTGGCAACGACACGACATTGGGTAAGCTGTAGAGTTCAGGAGCCACCTTGGGCTCGTGTTCAAAAACATCCGAGCCAAACGCCCCCACGTGACCGTTTTGCAACGCCTTTGTGATGGCGCTCTCGTCGATCACAGCGCCTCTGGCTGTGTTGACTATAACCACGCCCTTCTTCATTTTTGAAATGACGTCGGCGTTGATCAAATGGTGTGTTTTGGCATTCAACGGCACGCTGAGCATAATTACGTCGGCAGTGGCAATCAACTCGTCAAAAGACAAGTATACGGAATCTTTCTCCAACTCAGGGCTCAATCTGGACCGGTTGTAGTAGGCGATTTTCTCAAACCCAAACGGAAGCAAGCGGTCACGAATTGCACGGCCAATTCCACCCATGCCAATGATTCCCACGGTCAATCCCTCGGGATCAAGCCCGGCAGGCGCACCTGCACATTTGTCCTGGGGCCACTTTCCTTCAGTAAGTAGATCGTGGCCGGCCTGGAAATTCCGCATGGCCGCCAAGGTCAAGTAGACTGCAGTCAATGCCGTGGGGGCCTCGACCGGCGTCGTGATGTTCGAAACCTGGATGTTTCTGTCGGTAAAAGACTGGACATCGATCTGGTCGTATCCGGCTCCACAGTGCGAAATACTCTTGACTGATTTCGGCAAATGGGAGGCCAACTCCTCGTCAAAACGGCCAGTGTAGCCAACCGAATGGAACGTGCGCGTGATGCTGGTCACATCGGCGTATTTGCTTTTCAAGTCGTCGAAAAACTGCTCTCTCGTTTTCGACTCGCAGTCGACGATCTCGGCAATTTCGCTCAATTCCTTCCATTTCGGCTCGGACAGCTCCCACGAGCCGAGGCGGAGAACTCTAGGTTTGGATTGCGTCATTATGAGAGGTTCTGGGTGGATTGAGACGTTTGCGGCCAAAAAATTCGTGGCCAATTGTGCGAAAGGGCTTTTTATATATATTTGTTAAAGATAACATGGTGGCCCCCACGCGGAAAAACCTGCTGCCCCCACGCTGCATCCCCCACGCAGGCTTTCCACGTCTCGTATTCGTAGGACCCCCACGTTTCGTCGAGGCTCTGAGATGCGGGGAAATACGTATCACGTGAGGGAGACTTTTACAATCAAGCGGTAAGGTTACAGGTGCTAGGGGTCTCTGGCATTAATCTCAACTTATTGTCAAGTGAATGGATTCCCAATGTTCCGTGACGTCTAGTGTATGCACCCTCGGAATTGCGAGGGGTATTATTACCGCATTGGGGTCGGGTTCGCGGAAGCGAGGGAAACCCACTATCAGAGACAAACACTCAGATTACTTCTTGCAGCCAGCATATCCCAGGGCTCGATGTTTTACGGCCAGACTTTCAGTTGTTTTATTTCGGTAATTATTTAGCTTTGCTATTTTGTAAACACCACACATTGTCACGTAGAGAGGCAGAGCACAACGCTTCATTGGTCGCAAGAGGATTGTTTCTTACCCACTCATTGGTCAAACCAACTCTACAGATATAAGGATCAGACGCCTTCACATCACGAGCTGCGAGCCGCGGTACTTGAGTCCGTCGCTGAACTTCCCGTTGGGAACAGAGGCGGCAGAGACTTGTCTCTCAGGAAAGCCCTCGAAACTCTTCGCGTAGGTGGCCACCGAGTGCGCAATCAACTTGGTGTTGACGACCCAGGCCTCGTAGTCTGGGTTGGACAAGTCGTCGCAGAGCTGGTGGTAGCATGGGTCGAACCACTGGCCGGCCAGCCCGCCAAAACTCTCCTGGCCCTTCTTGGTCTTCACGCCCTCGGCGCCAGTGGCAATGCCGCCCGCAGGAATGCCCGCGTCGATGAAGCCAACGTAGTCGGATCTGCCGTCGAATGGAACAAACGTGTAGTTCAAGCCCTGAGACTTATACCAGTCCACGTAAAGGTCCTTCAAGTCACCGGAGCCGTTGGGGTGGTCCTTGTTGTTGGCGTCGTAGATCTGGTACTCGTAGTTGGGCGAGGCCATCATGTCGTAGTCCATGAAAAGACGCAACTTCGAGTTCTCCTCCGGCAGAAGCGAGTTTGCGTACGCGTACGAGCCCAAGAGCCCCTCTTCCTCGGCGGCCCACCACGCAAACCGCACGGCGTTGTTGACCTTGAACTTGGTCAACTGTTTGGCGACCTCAAGCAACGAGATCGTGCCGGACCCGTCGTCGTTGATCCCGGGCCCCTCGGCCACAGAGTCCGAATGCGCTCCTAACGACACCACGTTGTCGTGGTCGCCGTCCCTGGTTTCCGCCACTATGTTGATCGTTTTGATCTTCTTCACGTACAGGTCCACGTACAATGTGACCTCGAACTGCGCCGCGGGGTCCTTCTTCAACGCCTCGATATACTTCGACGCGTCTTTTGTGCTGATCGATAAAGCGGGCACTTCTTCGCCCGTGGGCGAGCCCAAAGTGCCGTGCAAAGGCGCGTCGTCGTCGTAGATGACCACGGCCGCGGCGCCCGCACGGCCCGCGTTGATCAGCTTATCACCAAACGCACATTTGCCTCGGGCCACCAAGGCGATGTTTCCGGCGGTCAAATTGGCGGGAAAATCCGCGGCGTCACAGCCAAAGTTGCTCACCAACACCAAGTGGCCATGTACGGGTTTTCCGTGGGGCGTGGGCGGGGTCAACGCAAGCGCCAGCACCAGTCTAGGCTCAGAACCATCGATGAGAAGCGAGTACGATTTAACTCGGCCGTCAATGGCGTCGAATTTTTGCACGTCCCACGTGTAGAACTTGGCGTGTTTTTGCAACTCGCCGAGAATGTAGTGCACGGTTCCCCAGTGGCCGCGGGAGCCAATCACCCGTGTTGGATGGCCGTAATCTTTGATCGACGCTTGTGCAATATCGAATAACGTGTCAGCGCGTTCTCTTAACGCGTCTGCGGAAATCGATTCTTGGAGCTTCTCGGAATCGACTTCCGGTTTCGTCCACGGCGGCCACGGAAACCACGAACTTTCCGCCACGGCGTCCAGATTTAAAGCCACAGAGTTCTCAGAGTTCACAGAGTTGAGCACCGCCTGGGAGTTCCCAATGGGGAAGGTGGGGAACGCCGCCACCGCGCCGA
>JAKUBE010000644.1:0-20008 GCA_030674755.1 Metschnikowia henanensis | reverse complement strand
CCGCCTTACTTCGCGCCAACGCTCTTTTCAACTGTCTATCTGAAAGAATGGGAAAATCTTCCCCTGCCCTGTTGGGAGAGGTAGACCATCTTTTCCATTCTTGGCGTCGGGAAAGATAGACTCATGAGTGACGTGCGCTACAAATTCGGAAGATTACAACAAGTTTCTGAAAAACAACTCAATCAATATTATAAAAGCCTCACCTATGGAGACTGAATATTAATCAAATTCGAACACAACTTTCTTGACCTCGCCCCTTTCGAACATTTCATAACACACGTTGGCCTCATCAATTGAACATTTGACGTCAATCAAGCTGGCTAAATCGCCTTTCACCTCCTCAAAGACTACGAGAGCCTCTTTGAAAAGAGACCAAGCATTACATCTTCCAAAACTAATGGTAAGACCCTTCGTGTATGCCTCTAGGGCATTGAAGGGGAGGGGCTCGTGTCCCATTCCAATTGAGCTAACGAACCCACCTCTTCTCACATTGTCGAACGCTGTTTTCAAAGCTGAGGTTGCTCCCACTATCTCTAGCACCGCATCAAACCCACGGTCTTCCGTCATTGAATTTCTTAAAGCGTCTAGCTTACTGGTTTCACTCTTGAAATTCACAATTTTATTGGCTCCGAGTAGTTCAGCATGAATTAGCCGTTCTTCGATCCCATCTACCACTACAACGGTCTCGAAGCCAAAATGCTTTAAGATTCTAAGTGCACAAAGTCCCACTGGGCCTGCGCCAATTTGTAAGATTTTCATTGAGCTCCGATCAAGTTTGCCACTGAAATGATCAATTATTTTTTTTACGCCAAAGTATCCCGTAACAAAGATGTCCGCCATGAGAATGTAAACAGCATCGTCAATTTGATCGTGCGAGTTGGGCTTCTTGACCAACGTTGACTTAGCAAAAGGTACTAATACATACTCAGCTTGACCGCCTTCGAGTCCTTCTTTTCCGAAAGTGTTGGTAGAGTCGCAAGTCCCAGAGTACCCATGTTGGCAATACCAACATTCTCCACACTGAATAGTGAATGTCGCAATCACATCATCACCAACCATGAAATGTTCATCTTTGACATCAGCACCTCTCTCTACTACTGTTCCCACGAATTCGTGACCCATACCGGTAATAGTGGAGATCCGACCCGCAGAGGCCTGAATATTTAACTTTCACAACAACATCGGTCAGTCTCGAAATTTTTGGGATTTCTTTATCGGTTGTCTCAACAGAGTACGGTTTTTTAAGCACAGCAGCTTTCATGATGGACAATGGCAGATTATGGTGTGATGATCTTTCTGGCGTGAGTTCAACAAATGCTTTTTCGCAATCAATCCCGCGGCACTTTGAACTTTGTGGGGAAATCTGGTCACGTGCACAGAGTCAAAGGGAATCACGATGAAATTAGGCTCGACAAGTAACAATCAACACACCGTTGAGCAGCTGTTCCATAAATTTTTAGCTATCTCAATGAAAAACTTGGTGAGGGGCAATTGCCTTTTCCATGTGATAAAGGACACCAAGGCCACTATGTTTATATTGAGGATTTGCGCACCCAAAGCGTATGACACGTAGATGGTCACAGTAGCGGAGGTAAGAAAAACCAGTGGTAGATAATTCCAGATCGGATAGCTATACTGCAATATGTCAGAGAGTTTGAATATTAGAGAGTCTTTGACAAGCTGCATGTTATCGGCATCGATGCATGCGCCATGTATCCTGAGTGCAGCGATATCAAACAAATGCTGTTTGACGCCCCTTGTATTCATGCCACTGGCATGACCTGCTTGTGTAGCAGAAACTAGCTCGCAATGCCTAGATAAAAGCTCTGGGTAATTTCTTAGTGAGAATGTGAGGATATCTGTGAAAAAACTTTGCGAGAAAGTCACCATATTACCACATGTTGCGATGCTGATAGAGATGAAGCGGAGCCAGAAATAGATGGACATTACATACAAAAATGCATGGAAAACCCTTTTGATCATCATGGAGAGGACTTCTGTTAGACGTGATAAAATTTGACGAAAGTTTGCTGGCCGGTATCTCCTCCACAAAAATGCGTAGTTCACCATCGGAAGTGGAACAATCCCGAAGCACCATACTTGACGCACTATCCATTCGTCGCTTTGACGCTGGCTGCGAAAGATATCGGCGAGCCGGCCTATGAATGTGACATGATCTTCATGTGGATTTGCGGCATTAGCGTCGTTGTTTACTTCCACTGGCACGGGGAAGTTGGTCACCACATCGAGTGCGAACCCTACCGGGCGAAAGAAATGCTGGTAGTCCATTGAAAATATAAGACTGGTGATAGATCTACTAAGCGTGTGATCTGATGATTGGTTTCAAATAAATTAGATATATGATTAATGGCGTAGGGCTTGTTTCAGTTTCCTCGCTAACCGCGTCGCTCTCAATATCGAAGGCAAAAGGGTATGTGAACGCAGGTGCATGCGCAGCACCTTGCATTGGTGACCCGGAGTGAAAAAATTGAATGCCAGCCATTTCGAATGGGTTCGTACACCCGGGATAACCTCGATTAATCTCATCTATTTTATAGCCGGATGTTCTCTTTTGTTTTAAGATGGCCGATGCCTGGCCTCTCTATATGGTAGTAATCATAGGTTTAAAATTCCACCTCTACCACCTCGGTATCACCTCTGAACCAATGTACGTGCTCAATAAGATCTCGTTTCCTTATTATATAAATTTATCAAATCTTGCATAAGCAGCTTACATCAAATCTGTAGTCACCGAGAGAATGAGTGCTTCTCCGGGCATCAGGCTCTCTCCCATTGTGCCACTTCCGATGGAAAAGGGGAAAGGCCCTCACAATGAATGTGAGACGCGCCTCGAAATCCAACAGTTTCACAAATCTAGAAATCCTGCGATTTCCTTTATTTCAACGGGAACAGCTCCATGGGCATCATGAAAAGTGGAGCTCCATATCTCTGCGATTTCTTGACTCGAGCGTAGTAAGTGGTCAAACTCTGCATCTGCCAAAGCGGCTTGAACTCCCATGTTTAAATCTTCTATGTGTATCGGCTCATTGAAAGCTTGGGCGTAAGAGTTGTGAATATAGTGCTGAAGCTGAACAATACCATCTTCGAACTCTATAATTGTCGGCAGCAAACATGGCTTCATGTTCCCGTTCGCTCGCGGCACAAAGTTACAGAGTTCCATCACCACACCGATTATTTCCGAGCCCCTTTCCTCGAGATTCCAAGCAGGTACTTCGAAATCTAGTATATCTTCAACTAGCGAAAAATACAGGAGAAGCCGGTAGTGATTTCTAATTGTCAAAGAGAGCAGTATCACACTGAGATCAACTCCGCCGCTGAGAAGTAGGCACCAAATGACTCGATCGTAAAATTGAGAGAGGAAAGGATTGTCAGTTGGTTGCAAAGCTGAAGATATAGCGTATTTGCGAGCTGTTTCAAGCATTTTATCTCTGATGTAAACTTTACCCTTACACTGCTTGTTTTGACGGACAAAGATCATATCGGGCGAGGTAAATTTTGCCATCTTTAGATGTATATTGCCACAGCTACCAAAGAAACAGCTTCGCCTTAAAAGCGTAGACTGAGTGACTTGATTTATGGCGGGACCCGACAATCGAGATTCGGAGTTACTCATAGTGCGAATACATAGAAGTTCTTCCATGAGGTTCTCAGCAAAAAATTCATCTGATGTAGCAGATAAATGTTCTGAAATCATCATCATCAAGGTTTCTTTTTCGTGTCTCAGTGCACCATTGAGCTCAAAAGAGTTATACCTGACCCGTATGTTGTTGATATAACAAATAGCACGCGTACAATAATCAATTGCCTTCAATGAATTTCCAAGTAAATGATGATAGACTGCAAGATCTGAAAGCATTTTCAGAGCATTCAAGTCTTCCATCATGCTTTTCAGTGGTCGGCTTTCGTCCTCGCTCACAATTTTTTCTGCCATCTCAAACGCCTTCTTCGCTTCTTCTAGGCGTAAAGCTTTCGTGATGTGCACTGACGAGCCGCAATTTGATAAAGTCTGTAGAAGCGTCCGCGTGAAGGCGTTGGAAAAAGGCAAGTTGGCCGAGACGTGCTTGTCTTCTAAGCACGTAAACGAGTAAGAAAGAGGCTCAAAAAATGCGCCGTTATGTAGAAAGTCTCGCATACAACATTCTTTTTCTTCAGCTAAAAAATTAGGAACAGGCTTTAGAATTTGAAACATCCTATCGTCGTAATCTCCTAGACTCAGCCAATAATCTGCTTCGGCCATGAAAGCAAGATTCCGTGTAAGCTCATGTAAGCACAACAAAACACAAATTCTGTGGTATGGATTTATTGCCGATTCAGTTTCGGCTCGAAGTAGATTCACTGCTGCTCTTCGTCGCCCTATTCCTACCAAAGATAGAAGAAGACAGACGTTTTCTATATCACTTTGGCAAAGAGTGGCGCACAAGATTACCTGGTGAAATAGTTTTTGCTTATATAAAGTCAAAAGACTCATAAATCGAAGTGAATCAAGTGACGATTGAGTGACCTGGGCATCTTCGGTTTTGTGACTGCAAAATTGCGCGTGATTAAGTGAAACGTGCCTAAGAAATCAGTAGGTAACGTCATCTGAAGGGCAAAGCAGAGTTTCGAGAGCTTGAAGACAGCAGACAGCCACTGTGTGTTTTGCAAATGGTTCTTTCAAACGAAGAGTCACCATCTTATTTCGTGAATATGTCGGGATATGCGCGTGGAGTAAAGTAATAAGCTTGGATATTTGCTCACGGCTTCAGAGCTTATCTTGCATTAGACAAGCCGCGACAATTAGATCCCAACGCTTTACACACGGTACGCGAGAGGTTGACAAAATGTGATTGGATAGAATATTCGACGTGCCAGAAACACGCCAGGACAAATATTCATCTGGGGAAGACTTGCAGCATCGAAAATTCTTTTCTTTCATTGCAGTGTATCATGGGGCTTTCTTATATTGAGTTTACATGACCGGCTCGTCTGATGGGAAGGGCACACGTCTGTAGCAAATTGTTTTTCCTAAAGCAGGTTCTTGATGGCGCGCGTCTCGCCCCTGCCGTTATACGACGCGCTGGTGAAATTCTATTGTTTCATTCACATCCCCGTACGCCTACTCGACGAAAATAATATAGAAATCAATTATACCAGGCTTGAAGATATAAATTCTAGAAATTTGCATATTTTATCCCTCGCCAGCGTGAGCTAAATGTGAAATGTGTGAAGTAAAACCTTGTCTTCCGTGCAATCTTCAATTTTTCTCGAATAGGCTATTTTTTTTTTTTGACACTCGAGTCTCTCCAATCTCACCGCCCCTCACCAACCGTGTTTGTTCAGGAATTTTCCTGACACGTCTCAATTCATTGCTTATTCCATACTGAATGGTGATTTGAGCTACACTTCTTTGCTGCCATCGACGCTTAAAGGAATATTTGTTTAAAATTGCACTAAAACGAGAAATTTTGCACGCACCATATTTTTAAATCTACTCTTGGCTGCCACCCTATTTGACGTTAAAGAAACGCTTTAGACATCACATTCCTGGGAACGGAAACAAAAGGATCACCGTCGAGATTTGAAAAATGATCAAAGATAAGACTTTAACTCTCAAATTGAACAAGTCGTTTCAGGCACCCAACGATGGCCCTTTCACGCCTGTTGAGCAAACCCTTCAAACGCCCATCGACGCTCCGAACCAAAACTCATACTTTGCATTTCCAAGTCTGAGTCTGCAGCAAGAGCTGTCTTTTTTTTCACAAGCGCAAGATAATGATAGTGACGATGTAATGACTGATGTGGACGAACCGCTGCTGTCGCTGGTGCCAAAGGTGCTTCGCAACTATTCTGTATCGTTCAATGCCTCATTTGATCAAATCCTCATGAACACTTACTCCCATATATTGCTGCTCCCAACCACAACGCCCTTTCTGGGATTTATTCCGCCCCTGGGTCTCGTATCCCGTGTTGCTAACGAGACTTTGCAAAGATTGATTTCCGAATCTGATCCTTCGGGTGGAACGAACCCTGTGGTCTTTGATGCGCAAGGAACACTAAATCACGAGCAACTAAGAAGCAACACAACTGCCCCGATAATGTTACATCTCATCCGCAAAAGATTGTTGGACTTGTGTTCTGCACAGAAATCATCTAAGCCCTGGGGCGGATCGACTCCCGTCCCTGCGGTGACTTCCATCCAAGTCGCCGTTCCTGCCACAAGCAATAGCTCTAACATCCAAAATAACTCTATCTACAGCGGGCTGGGATTGAGACAGCTGTCGATCTCTACATTGCTGTTGAATGAACACAACACGGCCAGTTATCAGCAGTCCCAGGCGAATCAAGCTGCGCAAGCGGCAGCTCTAGCTAGTTCGAGGCTGAGGTCCTCTTCGCTAAATTTGCGTAAACATTCTTTGACTAGAAACAATTCTCATACTGGATCGAGCTGGCTTCATGTTGGAAATTTGGCCAACGCTCGTTCTGGTGCGAATTTGGGAATAAACGCAGACTTTGCTGCTTCCTCTGACTCGTTGCAACTGATGAACGATTTTGTTCCTCACGCTTTCTTAACAAGAACGGGCAGCTCGCTGTCGAATCTTGGATATGGTGGTGGCTCAAATGCTGCGGTGACCGGTTTCAACTCGATGATGATGGACTATCAGACTCCACCCAGCTCATCAAAGAGCTCGATATCGCAAGAAAGCTCCAATTCATCGATCTCTCAAAGAGAAGGTGCTTGCTTGTTCTTTCCAGGATCGGCGGGCTCTACTTCTGATAATGAAACGAGTGGTGGGCTGTTTCTGCGGGCGCGCTCTTTAAGCCGTGGAACTAATCCCTGCTCCTTTCCAAAGCCTCTTACAATCAACACAGATGTGGGGCATCAAAACTATGGGAATCCGCAAACTCCTGGGTTTGGCGGGGCGACTCACGGTGAAACACTTCACTCGCCATTTGTTTCAGCTATTTCCGTACCGGAAGACTTTGAATATTTTGGACATGGTGGCAGCTCCACCAACGCTGTCCTCGAAAACGTTCTGCCAAACGTGAACGCTCTTCGTAGCGGCTTTCTATCTACGGATAGTCTGATTAAGGAAGGGACCGGCAACAAGGTCAGCCTTCCACTGGAGTATAGTTTGAGCGAGAAGAAACGAGAATCTCTTAAGTTGAAAAGGGGCATTCATTAAACATTAACTATATAGGCTTTGATGGTTTTGTGGAAAACTATTATGGTCACGCAACAATCAATTATAATTAATCGAGCCTATCATTACATTTACAAACACTAGAGACTGTAGTGCTACGGAAATCACCAACCATCTGGTCAGAAATGTCGCAATCTACCAACTAAGAGCATGTAGCAGATCCCTAGATCTATTGAAGACTTCTTGGCTGTGTATTATTTATGTGCTTGACGGGAAAGCAACAATTATGTTCCGGAGCAAAAAAAATATCTCGAACCTGTGAATTGGGACAATTACACTTGAAATTACTTTTCGTAGAAGCAAGTGGATAATTCGAACTATCCAAAGTTGATCCTAAAAATTTGGTTTGAGAATATTTTTTCTGCTAGTAAGAAGCCTTATCTCTCCTGTAGTCTTTGTCAAGAGATAATACGCGATAAATAGAACAGACGTACGAAATACCTATTAACTAACGTAAATATGAAAACTCAAAATTAAATAGCTTCAATTCTGGCATCCTGCACAGCGTGGGAATACTCACTTGCCTACCGATAGCAAATTCTAAAATTACACACAATAACACTTCACTAGCTACATTCAAAAAGCTGAGGGCATAAAGAGGCAATTAAAAGTCTTTAGCTCTTTAACCTTTAAAGCTTTCACGACGGGGCGGGTCCGTAGGAGGGGCTTTCTCCTCTTTGTCTCACCATATGCCTGGCGATTGTGTCTCTTATATACAAAACCAATACAAGACGCGCATGCGATACAGTATGGCGCGCGGTTATCGAGAATCTCGAATTCTTGCCTCCCATTCCAGATGGTCTTTGCTTTATCTTCGTTTCTATTTTTAAGATCGGAAGTAGTCTGTGACAGCTGCATTGATTGAAAAAAAGTTTCATAAATTTAGACGTGATGAGAAAACGTGGCATACTTCCTTTTAATGAGAGACAATATTATAGTCGATTCGTCATGATGAAACGAGGAACAGCTTCGAATTCTTCAGCAGTGCAACGCGTTGCTAAATTCAAAGTCTTTCACACAGAGAAACTGAGTCATATTGATACGCCACCCCCCAATTGTTTGACAACTTGGGAGATGGTAAAAACCCTTCTACCGCATCAGGAAAAATTGGTGGAACCAGCTAACAAACACGAAGCCCACGTATTGAAGACTTTCGGGTTGAATGCGGATGACCTTTTGAATATTCCTCCCTTGAAATACCTCCCTAGTCCCTTTGACTATCATTCTTTAATCAACGATGATAAAAGTTACATCCATCAGCCGAGATTATCAGTGTCCAAATTGCTAACAGACGCTTGGTGCGAACTCAGAAGTTTTTACGAAATATATGCTGGGCTGCTTCGACTGGAGCCCCTGTCGAGTATGAAATCAGGTATTAAATATCATGCTAGGTTAGAATTAGAGGAACACCCAAAGCGTGAGGCTTTAACACTCAAAGCTCAAATCAAAGTTTTCTTGGACCGGCATCCTCTCGAAGTAAGAAGTGAACTCACCCGAACCAAAGAAAGTTTCAAATTCGCTCATAGTTGGATCGAGCAAACCGTATTTCGCTCAATATGTGCTAGTCGCTACAAGGTTGCCAGAGAACTATTTATCCATGGATTTTTGAATTTGCAACGGGGGACCCTTGTAACTGACAAGAACTCCCTTCGCCACGGCGTTCTTGTTAATGGAATTGCGGATGTTATTAAGATCGATCAATTTAACGCTGTACACTTTATCGATGATGCAAATTTAGATAGTCTGTTTGATAAGAAGTCAAATGAAAGCTTATCTGATGAATCACTAGACATTCTGCCTCCTGAAATATTAGATCTCTCAAGAGAATTAGCCGCAGCCAAGAACAAGATGTCGAGTCTATCTCAAAACCATTATTTACATATGAGAGATGTGAAAACAAGGAAACTGAACACTGTACCGAGCCAGGCCCTGGCCGTCAATGCAGCTAAATTGCAATGCATGTACTATGCAAAATTTCTTCATAATCTTGCAAAAGATGCCGAGTTTGCTTACGAAAGTTGCCTCGAAAACCTCTCAAGGAGAGGGCTTGATCCAGATGAGCCCATAAGTGTTGCTTTGGCAACTGAATTGCTAGTTGTAAACTTTTCGACAATAGCGTTGGATTGCGTTCGCTTAGCTAGAGGTCAACACATTGGTTTTGAAAAATTTGATGAGCGTGATCACGTTTTGCACGATTATTCTTTATCTCATTTCATCACGGAAAACGAGTTCAGGTCCCTTTTCAAAGCACACCATGGAGATGACCTCGACATAAGCGATTTTGATTTGGCACCGCTATTCGGCAGATGGAAAATCCCACTTTCGCTAAGGTATGTTTCGGCTAGAACGGGCCAGGCGTTTAATATCTTCGAATCTTTCGAGCCATCTTCCGTGTGCGTAGAATATCACAACCCACTGAAACACAAAATTATAGCACGGATGCATTACCCGTATAAAAACGATGAGATCGAAAACTCCATTAGTCAATCATCTAAGCTATGGAGTGGTCAAAGAACACCTACTAACACAGACGATCCTTTGATGTGCAACTATTGCAACTTCAGGCGAAGATGTTCAGCAATAAACTCTGGGAACACGCCGGATGTACCAAGCTTGATAAACAGACTCCAGGAGTAACTGGACTACGAGTTTAGACTTGTTAGATGCCATCAAAGGTAGTACCACACTATTCTATAGCACCACCTCTGCAGACCTCTGGGCACGAATGCCAACCAATTATTATACGGGTTTCGTTTACCACCTACATCTAGACATGGCACATATGTGGAGATAATTTCCCGTGAGTTAGAAGAAAAACGAGGGCGCCGTCACTCTCAAATATATAGCAGACTTTTTCGGTAGCTGCACACCGTTACCCGGCCAATGGGCGTGAAAAACCTCACAACGATCTCTTTCCAGCTTTGATTAAGACTGCTAAAAAGCCGGCTTTGTAGATATTTAAATGATATTTGTTTCACATTCCGTCTCACTTTCATTTGTATGAAAAGCTCTATTCGCGTGGCCTTCATTGCAAACAACACAGACAGAGTTCAATGAGGGACTCAGCGAGGTGAATTTTAACGAAAGGATCAAGGAGATCCAGCTTTGACTCCGGGATTGAGCATAAACTCTTACATTTAGAAAACTTTTTGTGATTAAAAGATCTCACTGTGGTGTGATCTAACCCCACAAACCAGACTGTGCCCCACTCCCTCAGCTCGAAATTATGGGATGTGTGCCTGAAACGCGGATATGCGGCCCCTTCACGCCGAAGAAGATTAGCTTGAGATTATGCAAGGACAAAAAATAGCTTTGGAGGGGAAAGTTGTCGTTGCGAAAAGACAGAAAGAATGAGATTTTTAAATAATAGTATTGAGACAGTAGAATGAGATTTGAGGCACAAAAACGATAGAAACAATAGAAATCCCATGCGCCTAGGGAAGTTATAATATTATAGAAGCAATACTTAGTCGCGAATCTCACTTCTCTGGAAGCGCTACCCAAATTTACAAATGAGACAAACCCACGGTTCGCAATTTCTTGGCTTTTGTATTGTTGCCCCGAATAATTGAAGCATGAGTATACACGAGAGCTCCGAATTTTGCTACTCCATGGATTCACGGATCGAATGATTGCGACGAACGTGAAAGCTTTGAGGTGAATGCTGGAACAGCAATGCAGCGAGACACATCTAAGTGCAGAACAACAGGCAAGCAATACGGTGCTTTTCCTCGGAACTTATGTATTTGCGGCTAAGAGAGTGTGTAAATCCGCAAAAAAACACTCACGTATTTGTGAGATCGCTGGCATACTCAATGAATTAAGCTAGCTTTCATGGTTATGCAAATTTCTGTGCTAGCGGCAATGATATGATTCAAGAGCATTTCTGTGGGGTATGTCACTGAAATCAGAAATGTGTAGACGTGGCATGATGGATAAAAGAGCGAGCGGGTCGGCTGAGAATTTTTTTGCTTTCCTACACACTCTCATTATTTGCACAGGAGCGTGATGCTAGAGGACGTTCTAATTCGCCGAGTCCGAAATCTGGGGTCGAAGTTCGTGCAGGACAAACAACGGCCTCGCACACAATCAGTCGAACTACTTTGTGATGTCTGATAAGACTTGAATATGTCCGAGCATGAAGGGAGATAATGTTATGGAGGCCTGACTCAACATAAGTTCAAGCGACCAATTCTAAAGAAGTATTACACGATACTCGCATACGGCATCCCAGGAAGATGTGGTCAAATCCGGGGTGAAAAAATCGAGCGCGATCACGAGGACCGCTTCCGACAGTGCAAGAGAGCGTCCTATTGGCTGGGGCCACTTCCGAGGTTCGCGTATGCAGATTTTTACGTAATTCCTTCCCATTCCGAGCCCGCCGTCGTTATATAAAATAAATTCCCCAGCCCTCGAAGTACGCCGGATTTTTTCTTTTGAATCTAGATAAACATATTTGTTTTTATCATATACAAAAAATGTCTGCTGTTCGTTCCTTTCAGCGCACTGCTTTGAGAAGATCCTTGGGTTTAAGGACCTATGCCACCGAGCCAGTATGTCACATTACCATATCAACACAACACATCTGTAATTTTCAAATACTAACAATGCAGACTTTGAAGGCTCGCTTAGCCGAAATCTTGCCCGAAAAGGCCGAGGAAGTTAAGCAGTTAAAGAAGGAACATGGCAAAACCGTATGTTGATATAATTATTTCGTGGTTTTTCATTGTTCCCCACACATGAGAGGCTTGCAGAAAGTTATCTTGAAACTCATAAATTCGAGCAACTTAAGCTGACAATGAGTGTTGAGTGCCCACCTTGAGATATTTGATGAAACTTATTTGGCCTCTTCGGCTTTCTTGGCGTGGTTGTTGTTTCGAGGTGCCTGCGCTCGGACTTTATTCGCCGATAGAAAATGACGCAATGCGCACTATGCAATTGCGAAGATATGCATCACCGGGAAAAATTCAAAAACGCCGTATACTAACCAATCCAGGTCATTGGAGAAGTTCTCTTGGAACAAGCGTACGGAGGTATGCGTGGTATCAAGGGCCTCGTCTGGGAAGGTTCTGTCTTGGACCCAATTGAGGGTATCCGTTTCAGAGGCAGAACCATTCCAGACATTCAGAAGGAGTTGCCAAAGGCTCCAGGGGGTAGCGAGCCATTGCCAGAAGCTTTGTTCTGGTTGTTGTTGACTGGAGAGGTTCCATCGATCGCCCAGACCAAGGCCTTGTCGGAGGAGTTGGCTGCCAGATCTGCTTTGCCAAAGCACGTCGAAGAGTTGATTGACCGCTCGCCATCTCATTTGCACCCAATGGCTCAATTTTCCATCGCTGTTACCGCCTTGGAGTCCGAGTCTCAGTTCGCCAAGGCTTACGCCAAGGGTGCGCCAAAATCCGACTACTGGAAGTACACTTATGAGGACTCCATCGAGTTGTTGGCCAAATTGCCAAACATTGCTGCTAGAATCTACAGAAACGTTTTCCACGATGGTAAGTTAGCAGGTGACATTTCCAGAGACTTGGACTACGGTGCCAATTTGGCCACGTTGCTTGGTTTTGGCGAGAACAAGGAGTTCTTGGAATTGATGAGATTGTACTTGACCATTCACTCTGACCATGAAGGTGGCAATGTGTCTGCACACACCACCCACTTGGTGGGATCTGCTTTGTCGTCCCCCTTCTTGTCTCTTGCCGCTGGCTTGAACGGTTTGGCTGGTCCCTTGCACGGCAGAGCCAACCAGGAAGTCTTGGAATGGTTGTTCAAGTTGAGAGACGACTTGCACGGCGACCACTCCAAGGAGGCTATTGAGAAATACTTGTGGGATACTCTCAACTCAGGCAGAGTTGTTCCAGGCTACGGTCACGCTGTCTTGAGAAAGACTGACCCCCGTTACACTGCCCAGAGAGAGTTTGCCTTGAAGCACATGCCAGACTACGAGTTGTTCAAGTTGGTTTCGAACATCTACGAGGTTGCTCCAGGTGTTTTGACGAAGCACGGTAAGACCAAGAACCCTTGGCCAAATGTGGACTCTCACTCCGGTGTTTTGTTGCAATACTACGGTTTGACCGAGGAGTCCTTCTACACCGTTTTGTTCGGAGTTTCCAGAGCTTTTGGTGTCTTGCCTCAATTGATCCTCGACCGTGGGCTTGGCTTGCCAATCGAAAGACCAAAGTCCTTCTCGACGGAGAAGTACATTGAGTTGGTTAAATCTATTGGTAAGAACTAAAAACTAAGATGGTGAATTTTGATTCGCACCTTTATGCCTATTTATTTAGTGGTACATAAGGCTATTCGTCAATGATGTATTTAACGAGAGCATGTGCCTGTCTTCAACTGCTGCGTTCTCAGTGATTTGATCTTTTTGATGCTCGCACCTGTGCACCCGCGGAATCGCGTAAAGCCATAAAGGCAGATTTTGATTCTGATGTACATCAAACCTTTCTTCATACTTGTTCGATGCATTTCATTCGAAGCTTCTCGCTGCACTCCATAAGTTTTGCGTCAAATAAAGGTCCTCTGTATACGAAGACATTATTGTTGCCCCGAACGTCTTTCACGCCCAAATTGCCCACTGCCGAAGAACGGGCTACATTACTTCGGAAGACTGGAAGAGACCTATATCTCTGGCAGAGAAACAGAAAGGACTTTGCAAAAAACTTCGTCTTACACGATGGACCTCCTTATGCAAACGGAGATTTGCATTTGGGTCATTCTCTCAACAAGATTCTCAAAGACATCATCAACCGATTTGAGTTGATTCACAATGACTCTCGCGTTCACTATGTTCCTGGTTGGGATTGCCACGGGCTCCCTATCGAGAAGAAAGCAGTAGGCAATGATGAAAATCTTCATCTGGTTGAAATAAGAAGGCGTTGTAGAGAGCTTGCACAAAGCATGATTGATAAACAGAAACTGCAGTTCAACGATTTTGCCATCATGTCCAATTTAGATGATGTCTATGTGACTATGTCTCATGAGTTCGAGAAAGCTCAGCTTCAAATTTTCTTAAAACTCATGAACAATGGGCTTTTATCAAGACAGCTCAAGCCCGTCTGGTGGGGTTGCGAGAACCAGACCGCCTTGGCTGAGGCTGAGTTGAGCTACAATCCTAATCATGAGTCTGTAAGCATATATGTTATGTTTCCTCTTGAGAAATCGGATCTTGTCGCGAGGCTCGGAGGCGACGTCAGTCTCTTGATCTGGACGTCCACTCCATGGACCATACCTGCCAATAAAGCCATCTGCATCAACAGGAATATTTCCTACACCACACTCGAGAACGTTGATAGCCGTCAAAAAGTCTTAGTGGCGGAAAATCTCGCCAGTGCATTACAAAAGCTCGATCCAAAGTTTACGAAAACCACAGACTCTATAAGTGGCGCGGACCTCGAAGGTTTATTTTACAGAAATGACAGCTTCAAGACAGGCGAAAGATTTCCAGTTCTTCATGGCGATCACGTTACCTCGTCCGCAGGTACGGGAATTGTTCATAATGCACCTGCTCACGGAATAGAAGATTACCTAGTAGGAAAAAAACACGGTCTCACTATTGCTTCAACGGTGGACGGGAAAGGCCATTACATTGAAGGAAATATCCCAAAGGGCTTCCATGAGCTTTCAGGAAAGCACGTTCAATCTGGAGAGACCATCAAGAGAGTCATTGAGATACTCGAAGAAAACAAGATGCTATATAAGGGAACCGGCAGGTACAAGCATTCATATCCGTATGATTGGAAATCCAACGCTCCAGTCATCCAGAGGGCCACGCCGCAGTGGTTTGTTAATGTTGACAGGATAAAGCAAACTGCTCTAGAACTGTTGAATAATGTCACTTTTATTCCCGAGAGTGGCAGAAATAGACTTTCAGCATTCGTGAAAAACAGAAACGAATGGTGCATCTCAAGGCAGAGAGCCTGGGGTGTACCCTTGCCAATAGTGTATCATAAACAAACTGATGAGCCCATTCAAGATGTGGAAGTCGTTGCCAAGATTGTTGAAAAACTCGGTGAGCTTGGCACAGATGAATGGTTTGTTGATGAGGAAAACATTTCTAGATGGCTTCCTGAGCATTTGGATGGCTCGAAATATTACAAAGGAAAAGACACAATGGATGTGTGGTTTGATTCCGGAACCTCGTGGTCTACGTTGGTCGAACTGGCCGGCAACGACCCAAAGTTACCATTAGCCGATGTCTATATCGAGGGAAGCGACCAACATCGAGGATGGTTTCAGTCATCTCTCCTAAACAGAATAATTGCTTCTGGAGATGGTTCATCTTTCCACGCTGTCGCCCCATACAAGAAAATAATCACACACGGATTCACCTTGGACAAAGAGAATGACAAGATGTCAAAGTCAAAAGGAAATGTCATTATTCCCTCAGAAATTGTTGCAGGAGGAAGCAAGTCCGGCATTCCAGCACTTGGGGTCGATGGGTTGAGGCTTTGGGTTGCGTCATCCAATTATACTCAAGATGTAAGCGTGAGCTCTGAAGTCTTGAGAAGAGTGATGGAAAACGTGAAGAAGTTCCGAGTTACTTTCAAGTTTTTACTTGGGAACTTGCAAAATTTCGAAACATCTATTGGCTACGAGAAGCTTAGTCCACTTGACAAATGGGCCCTTTCTCGCTTATACAAGTTAGAGCGCTCTGTCGCTGTAGCTTACGAAAGCCACAATTATTCGAGAGTAGTGAGAGAGATGAATGCGCACATGTCTAGCGAGTTAAGTGCGATTTATTTCGACGTTTCTAAAGATTGCCTTTATACTGATGTCAAAGATTCTACAAGGAGACGTGGGATACAGACAGTGCTTTTACAAACGTTGAAAACCTATATCGGTCTTTTGGCACCCATTCAACCTCTTTTAGCGCAAGAAATTTGGGGCTCTCTCAGTGATCACCTCAAGCCTGCGGGCGCTGAATCCCCTTTCATGGCTCCATGGTCTTTTTTCTCGGTCGATGACAAGTACTTTGACTCTTCAATAGAAGACGAGATGCAGATGATTTGGGGAATTCGCGAGGCTCTCAGTCGGACATTCGAAAACCTTCGCCTGGAGGGCAAATTCAAAAATAAGCTCGAGGCGATTGTTACCATCTCGCTGAGGGGTAAGGCTGCTGAAATGTTGGCTAATCACAAAGAATACCTAGAGGACTACTTCTTGGTCTCAGGAATAAGACTTCTCACACAAGAAGAAAGATTGCCCTTGTCTGATTCAAACCACTCATTCTGCCTCGAACATTCCAACGAAATAATCATGGGTGTGGTAGAGAAATCTCACTCATTCAAATGTCCCAGATGCTGGAAGTATTCTGCCAAAGAGGAATCTAAACTTTGCGATAAATGCGCCGAGGTCATATCATGTACATAAAGCTAGGTCAAAGAATATAATAGGGGCGGCCGTTTTTCTAAATTACACACAATTCCGGCGATGCGTATGGGAGATTATTTTTGGTCTGCAAAGCGCAGGAGAAATGGCTGCAAAATTGCGTGGTCGTATATTCCCCGGGCCCCCAATTATTGGAGTGGCACCAGAATGACTCGCTCTCACAAAAGTTCGTCATTTAAAGCGTAAAAAAACCCAAAAGTTGTAACTGCGCGGTTTCCTATGCAGGAATTATCATGCACGACGTCCATGCTCAGCTCAGAGGATAAACGTCCATCCTATGGGCTTCTGTGAACTTACACTATTTCAACATTGGTTTGAATCGCGAGTTTTGATTCATTGATGTCTTCTGAAGTGTCTTTCAGATATCGGCAACTTTTTAATACATACCCATGATAGAAGAGAGGTCTTCGACGTAGTTGAAATTTAACTTTCGCTTTGGCGCGGCTGCCGTGTGCCCGTTCAGCTCGCCCCAAGGCACAACTAAGATTTAGGGCCAGAAACAGATGCGTGAGGAAACCAAAGACTCTAGTTTCGTGAGCTGTTAAAATACTCGCTAATTATAATCAAACAAATACCCCAAAGGTAAATGCGAAAGGCATCAAAGCAAAGAAAGACTCGAAAACTGCTTTTTGCTAAAGAAGAGTTACGCGTTGTTCAAGTACAGTCGGCGCTAGCCCCTCCAGAGGGCAGCACGAATATCGCGGCGCTGGCCCTAGGGAGAAAAAAAGCGGGCAGAAAAAAACACACAGACTGGACCACAATTAGTCTCCTACTGCATTGTGTGCTACTAAGCGTTTATAAAGTCACGGTGACTGAGGTATTTGTGAAAATCTCATAAAATCAAAGCTTGCTATTTCAAAAGTCCGGATCAATGAGTGGAGCTTTGCAGAGAAAACTACGAAATTATCTAGAGGGCCGAAGGATTCTCCAGGCGCATTACTCGCAAGTCAGGGAAGCCGCGGAAGGCCAAGACGTTGAATCGAGGGAAAACCTTGAGGCATTGCATGAGTTTGATCAATTATGCTACTCCTATTATGCGATTAAATCATACTATGACACTTCAAAGAGCGAGTGGCCTTTTGTCGACCGGCACCCGTTCGACTTGTTTTCGGATTTGATGCCCAAAATTGAAGACAAACTTTCCATACCGGAAATATGTGCCCAGTACAAGGGATTGCAGGTTTTACGAAGGCAGTTACACGAAAGCGCTTTGATAGGCGGGAGAATTGCTCACATGATGATGGAGTCCTCAGATACTTCAGAAGATTTCAGTCGGTATGTGAATCAAATTTTTGAAAGTTTGGACTCGCTTCCTGTACCGGACACAATGGGAAACTCGCTAAAGGCATGGTCTCCTTCACAACTACAAAAGCAAAGAAAAAATAACGGTACACTTGCAAGAGCTAATAAACCAAGCGAAACGCCCTCGCCAGGTGTTTGTGCCACTCAATCAGAGCAGCAGAATAAGGCCAAGGCCACGGCGGTCGAAAGCAAAACACAAACAGTCACCGCCATATCTGTGTCTTCAGATAGCCCGAACCCCCTGCTATTCAATGCTGTGGCGCAAGCTTCCTCAGCTTTCGCAAGCACCTATGAGTTACGCCAAGTTGACTCTAAGCCATCTCTCCAAACCAATACCAACACCCGGAAATCGGCCGATGCATCCTTGTCCTCAATGGCGAGAAAGAGAAAGCTAACGCCAGGTCAAACTTTGACCAACAATTCAAACACTCTTTTGGCAGCGTCCAATGTTAGTGACAATACTCTTGCTCATTCCTCATTACCCTCACATTTTGATGGCCGCAAATTGGCGTCTTCAGAGTCCCACCCCGCCGACGCGCCAGCAATCAAGAAGTTGAAGGTACCGATTGAGAACCAGAAAAGCAAGTTTTCGAGTGAAGTCGATAACTCACCCTCGTCACAAAGTGTAGACTTGCGGGAGGGCCGGATGCTACAATTGTTTGATTCAAACACGTCTGCACAATTACAGACTCCGGCAAAACATTTGAAGCCAGTACAGGCTATCGCGACCCACAAGCCGCTCACAACAGCGCTTCTCGACTCCAAGTCCAGAACAGAAAATGGGCATGCACCAAAACAGGACGCCGCTCCAGCGAGATATTCCGATCACAATACGAAGTACGTGCGTGGCCGCGCTAGCTCTCTGCCCATCCATTCATCGGGTAAAACTTCACGCGAAAATACTGGCAGAAGCACTCCTCAAACGCCCAAAGAATCAAAGGCTGCAGATGCACTCAAAGCAACTTCGCTGGACAAAAGCTCGTTTGCACAATTCCCCACATGGAGTAAAGACTTTGTTCGCTGCATCATTAATGCAGCTGCAAGCCAACCTGACAGGCCCGCGGAAGCAATTCAAGCAAGTCTTCACGAAAAGTGTAAAATACGCATCCGCAAAGAAGAGGCTGAGATGCTCCGCCTGCATTACGGCCTAAGGCCAGAGACCATGGAAAAGTATGAGTATTATATTCAAGCGTTCCTTGTTGTTGCTCGCAATTTTATTGAGCAAAGATCTCGTTATGTGACCATGCCATGGGCTGAAATGCGAGTGCAATTTACACGGGCGACGCAATTACAGCTTGAAGATTGGGACATCAGGGGCAGGTATCATTTATATCTCCTTCATCTTCGTGTCTACGGGAAAGAAGGCGAACCTTCGTCCAATTACAAGGACGAGATCGAGGCTTTCAAAACGAAGTATGCCTATCGCAAATCTTCCTCTTTTCTCAAGTCAAAGAAGAAAAAGACTTATGAAGTTCCAGCTGATGCTTCCCCGTCTGCGCAGCTCTCGTTCGAAAAATCGTCGACTTCTTCTCCGATGGATGTCGATGAAGATCAGATATGGACTCAAGAAGTATTTCAAGCCTTGGTCGAAGGTTATTGTTTATTTACACCTCAGACACCGAACAAGTTGTTGGTATTGATTGAGTACATCGGCTTAAAAACGAAAACAAGGGTTGACTTCAAGCTGTTGCTAAATAAAACAAGGAGCAAAGAATTTTTAAAGGAAGTCCAGAAGCGCCTTCCGGACGAAAACGAAAGCTCAATCAGCAAGCTTGACCCATGGATGGCAAATGGTTTTGACATCACAACATCAAACATGATTGAGGGAACGCGCCCTGATTCATATTATTCGACTGTAATACAGAAAAACCAATTGACAGATTTTTGGGACCTTTCAAAAACAAAGTGTATTTTGTCAACAGTCGAGTATGCGAGCAAAATAGACACGAATACAAAAGTTCCCTTTATGAAGGTGATCAGGGAAAAAGTGTTGCTTTACATAAGGAGAAGACTTCTTCATGAACACATGATCAATGTATCAGAAGACCTAATTAAGACAAGGGTTGTTCGCATGATGGAATTGGATATGTTCGACGAGGCTCAGTGCCTTTTGCTCA
>JAKUBE010000643.1:0-20045 GCA_030674755.1 Metschnikowia henanensis | reverse complement strand
TGCCTTCCCTCACCAACTTCTTGCAATTGTCTACTGACGTTTCTGAGCCATTTGTAATTCCAAATGTGTCGCCAGTGTCGCCGCAGTTTCCCCCAGCAGGTGACAGCCTTTCTCCTATCTCGGACAGCACTGTCGCCAGGGAGAGAAAGATTTCTGTCATTGAGCTTAACTGATCGAGTCTCACTGAAGTGACGTGTCAAAAGGGCTGACGTCCATCATGAATAATGAAGATCCGGGTACATGGTATATAGTTTGTTTTAGGGAAAAAATACAATTTAGGTTTAGAACAAGTGAAGTATGGGCAATACTTTGTAGAATTTTGTGCTCCTTAAATTCCCATAGAAGATTTTCGAATCTCTAGACTGTCCGCCAGCTGAGCTAAGTAAGCTGCAATTTGCGAATGTGCTTAGTTCGATATCAATGAAGAATCTTGTCGAGTTGTGACTGTAGCATCGAAGGGGAGATGATTTTGGCGAGTATTGTCAATCCATTACCTCGTTGGTACAAAGGACTCGAGTTCCGAAGAAAATGCTTATGGAAAACTACAGAACTGACTTGAAAGGACGTACACTTAAAGATGTCATGGAGTCTTCACTTCCAACTTGTCCCTGCTTTATGCTATCATACAACTCTACTTCCTGGGAACCACCTATATCATAATGACGTTCATCAATATTTGATTCATAAATATAAGAACAAGCTATTCTCGGTATAAACTTCGGCCCTTCTCAGAAAATATTATAGAATTCGTTGTATTTCTTCGCGTAATACGCAGACGACAATGACCCCAAACCCAATAACATCAATGGCACGGGCTTCGAGAATTTTGTAGGCACTGCTCTGCCAAGACCAGCAGCAAACAAAGTGATCGAGCAGCCGAGAGCCAACTCCAAGCCCCAGTCTGCGTTGTTTTTCAACAAATATCCTGAGTAGCCATAAAGAGCAGTAAACACAGTTCCAGCTATTAACGAGGGCACAGATCCTTTACGGAGGTAGCCCATTGTGCCGCCAACGGCACATAATCCAGCAAGAGTGAAAGCAGGGTGTTCCATTGTTGATAATTGTATCGAGATTGGTTCAGGTGACGGACAATTAGAATCAAAGTAGAATGTAGAGAGACTCGAGAACTTCTGTTCCGGGATAGTGATAGGTCACGTGACGACATGCGGTCACGCCACTGAGCCTTTGAGGTTGCAGCCCACTATAATTACAAGGCTCGAAATGACTTTTCATTTCAGCGCTACTCTAACAGACACCTGGTTAGCCCAGGAATCATAGGTTTTAGCTACCAATTTTGAAAAGTAAAATTCTAGCCAGAAAATGGTTCGCAGGCCTTTCATTGGATATGAAGGAGTTGTCACGCGCAGGCCAAAGCAATGCGCTCCGACAAATAGCCTAAGTCAAATTCTATCCTTGGTCAAAAAAGTCAGCTTTTGATATTGCAGCGACATAAACTGTCGATAGCATATGTTAGTCCCTAGTAATTCATTTTGTGAAACCCTGATTGCCACCTCCGACAATACGCTTCAGTCTTCGCGAGTCACGTGCGCGACATTGCCTCGCTCCTTTCAAACTGCCTAAAAACTCAAACCCACAAGAGGCGCGCGTGGGCGCTTAACAATCTCGGCATTCCTGGAATCTGCGACATTGGCCGCGGCGTATCATGAATCACCTAAGAATAACACATGGCACGAACGCATCGAGTACAAACAGTTGAGATCGAATAGCGAGCTTTCGTGTATTTCTTTTCTTCCACCCCTTCCTTCCCCGCCTTTCAGTTGCTGGGTATAAATATTGCAGCATCCCCCCGCGTGCTGCAAAAGGTTCTGCAAAAAAATCTGCAAGAAAACCCGCGCTATATTTTTTGCAGCGCGTCGCCGTCTTTCCAAGAAAACAAATTGCCCTTCGTGTCCAGCGAAAGCGCACTCGACCGAGAGCGCTCGCTCGCTCGCTCGACAAAAAGCGAATTGGCCGGGTCGATCTGGGAAGGAAAGCAAAGGGAGGGGGGACGAAAAAAAAACTACTCGGCCCAGCGAAAAAAAAATAGCAGCCTATTACACACGGCTTTGCGAGTTCCCACGCCACGTCACTATCCCACAGGCATCACCGACTATTACCCGCCCACGAGACTAGATCCCCGAAGAAAAGTGCTGTTTCTGCCATGAACCTCCAGTCTTTGCTATCAGAGCCAAGTCCACAGGCGCCAAATGGCTCGAGCCTCAATTCCGCCGAGCCGAACGGCGCCTCTCCAGCAATGAACACAAATGGACACTCGGTGCCGCCGGCTGCAAATCAGCCTGATCCGGAAACACGCAATCGCCATGCTGGCGGCTCAATGCCACTCCACGTGCATGTGAACGGAGCTTCCAGCGAGTTTGCCAACGGTCACTCTAATGGGAAGCTGGACGGATCTGCACCCTTGGATTCGAAACAGTCAGTTACCTCTGAGTCCACTTCGGCGACCGAAAACGTTCCGACGGATCCAGCATACCTACAGCGCCTCGAGGAGAAAATCAATACCATGATAAGGCTTGACCGTGTGCTCTCTGAGACCCTGAAGCTCGGCGTCTTGGCCTCCGAAATGGGTATCTTGGAACAGCGGCTTGCGAATTCTGAAGAGTTGGCCTCGAAATACATCGATCGAGTTACCACCGAAGAGATCCTCCTCGAGGACACAGACGCAACCGAGAACTTTACGCTTGCCCTTGGCTCAACACGTACGCAAAAAGACGAAGCCACTGACGCAGCAAGGATCCAACTCTTGGAAGATTGTGCCTCTGCTCGCTTGGACGCAGATCTTGAGCCTTCGTCGAGAGGCAAGCCCGCTTCTGTTTCGGATCTGAAATCGGCGAGAAAGAACCAACGAACGCTGAAGCGTGCCGGGGTTGTTGACGCGAATGATGCAAAGCGTAGGAGGACCGACTTGGGTGATGAGCCCGCGGGCAACTACCGTGCTAGAGACGCCAAGGAATCAGGAAGGCTCAAGATCAAACTTTCATTAAAAGACTACAATTCAAAGGCAGCTTCGCTGTCTGCAGAAGCAGCTTCTTCGTCCACCTCGTCGTCGAAAGACGAGAAGATGTCGCCTTCAAAAGCGAAAGAGATGAAGTCAATCGTTAAGCAGTACGACAATACCTTTCTCGGCATATGGAGGGATTTGTCGAGAAAGGATGGCCCCAAAGTTTCTCGCTTGATGCAACAATCCAACCAGGCGAGACTCATTAACATGAGAAAAACTGCAGTGCTTGCGTCTAGGGAGGCCAAGCGTTGGCAAATGCGGAGCAACAAAAATCAAAAGGACTTGACCTCCAAAGCTCGCAGAGCCATGAGAGAGATGTTCAATTTCTGGAAGCGGAACGAGCGGGTCGAGCGTGACGCCCGTAAGAAGCACGAAAAGGATTTGGTGGACAAAGCGAAGAAGGAGGAAGAAGACCGGGAGTCGAGAAGACAGTCAAGAAAATTAAATTTCTTGATTACTCAAACAGAATTATACTCCCATTTTATCAGCAAGAAGATCAAGACCGACGAAATCGAAGGAGCGGATGCTGATCCTCGCTTCAAAGACAAACCCGAGAACCACTTAGATAAGTACCATGGGGTCGAAGGGAAACAAACTGACATCAACTCACTTGACTTCGACAGTGAGAATGAAGAGGAGTTGCATAAAGCGGCCGCAGCTAATGCTCAGAACGCTTTAAACAGTGCCAAATCCCGTGCTGAAACTTTTGACGACTCTTTCAGAAACCCCGACACAAACGGAGAAGAAATGAATTTCCAAAACCCAACTTTGCTTGGAGACATCAGCGTCGAGCAGCCTAAGATGTTGAAATGTACTTTGAAGGAGTACCAGGTCAAGGGTCTCAACTGGTTGGCCAATTTATACGAACAAGGTATCAATGGTATCTTGGCTGACGAGATGGGTTTGGGTAAAACTGTTCAGAGTATATCCGTTTTGTCTTACTTGGCTGAGGTGCACAATATTTGGGGTCCATTTTTGGTGGTGACCCCTGCCTCGACATTGCATAATTGGCAACAAGAAATTTCCAAGTTTGTTCCAGGATTCAAAGTGCTTCCATATTGGGGAAACACGAAAGACCGTAAGGTACTTCGGAAGTTCTGGGATCGCAAGAGTCTCAGATACGGCAAGGATGCTCCATTCCATGTCTTGGTGACTTCTTATCAATTAGTCGTCGCCGACGCACCTTACTTCCAGAAGATGAAGTGGCAATACATGATCTTGGATGAGGCACAAGCGATCAAATCTTCTCAATCTTCCAGATGGAAATCGTTGTTGAGTTTCTCCTGTCGTAACAGATTGTTGCTTACTGGAACACCAATTCAAAACTCCATGCAAGAATTGTGGGCCTTGTTACATTTCATCATGCCCTCGTTGTTCGACTCTCATGATGAGTTCAGTGACTGGTTCTCCAAAGATATCGAGAGTCATGCTCAGTCCAACACGCAACTCAACGAAGAGCAGCTCAAGCGGTTGCATGTCATTTTAAAACCATTTATGTTGAGACGTGTGAAGAAGAATGTACAAAGCGAGTTGGGCGACAAGCTTGAGATCGATTTATACTGTGCTTTGACAAACAGGCAGAAAAAGTACTATCAAATGTTGAAATCACAGATCTCCCTCGTGGACTTGCTCTCGAACTCTGGAAACGACGAAAACAACCAATCCTTGATGAACTTGGTGATGCAATTCAGAAAAGTGTGTAATCACCCAGACCTCTTCGAAAGAGCTGACGTTCATTCTAGTTTTGCGTTCGGCAAGTTTGCGGAAACAGGGTCTTTCTTAAGGGAGACTGAATTGGAGATGGCATACACGTTGAAAAACTCAATCAGTTTCGACATACCCCGTCGAATTTATGACGAGTTACTAGTTCCAGGAATCAACAATAGTGTTGGAGATCGCAATAAGATCATGGAAATGTTCAGCATCTACAGTCCCGAAAACATTATGGATGATGAGCTACACACTTTCGCTTGGTTGAACTTCACGAACACTTCTCCCGCTGAATTGAGAAGGATTGCATCACAGAATGTGATTGAAAGAGCAATCGACAGAAAGGAATATTCGGACATCAACTACGGACGTTTGAACAGGTTCAAATATGTTTACGGTGAAAGTGATGAGTTTGTCCCCACGCACAGTCGGTTTCTCATCACCGAGCTCGAAAATGATTTTTGCTCGGTCAGCAACTCTCTGTTGTTGAAGGAACTTCACTCTATTCCGCAAAAAACTCATGAGAAGATGTATTTGAATGTTCAGCAGCCCGCTGCTAAACCCGTTGCTGTGGCCGCCCCTGTTGAAGTTAATTGCAGCAGCTACTCCTTTACTCAAGACTTGAACTCTGTTTTATTCGATCAACGTATAAAGTCGAGCCTTTTGCCCCTCACGTTGAACACGGAGCTTGAATTGATGCAGAAAAAGGTACCTGTGCCCGAGTACCCCAAGAGCGGCATGCTCCCAGTTCCCATTAATAAACTGATGGACTACTCAAATATTAGAATGCCCTCAATGACAAGGTTTATCACTGAGTCTGGGAAGCTTGCAAGATTAGACAGCTTACTCGATGAGCTCAAGCAAAACGACCACAGGGTATTGGTTTATTTTCAGATGACCAAGATGATGGATTTGATGGAGGAGTTTTTGACTTTTAGGCAACACAACTATATCAGATTAGATGGTTCTTCCAAGTTGGAGGACAGAAGAGACTTGGTGCACGATTGGCAGACCAAGCCTGAGATCTTTGTGTTCTTGTTGTCCACGAGAGCTGGAGGCTTGGGTATCAATTTGACAGCTGCAGATACTGTGATCTTCTACGACTCTGATTGGAATCCTACTATCGATTCGCAGGCTATGGACAGAGCTCATAGATTGGGACAAACAAGGCAAGTCACCGTATACAGACTCTTGACCAAAGGAACGATCGAAGAAAGAATGAGAGACCGTGCCAAGCAGAAAGAGCAGGTTCAGCAGGTTGTCATGGAAGGCAAGGCCACGTTTGCTAAAAAGAAGGAAGATTCTACCAGCAAAAAGAAAGACGTTGCGTATTTACTTTTGGGTGGCGGCGATGAAGTTCCAGATGCATCTAGCACGGGGAGCGAAACTCCTCAAGACCAACCAATGACTAACACGCTCGAGGCAATGTATCACGAAGGAGAGCCAGAATTCTCTGGCACAATCACACCCAACAACTAATAAGGTGAGGAATCAGCCACAGTGTATATCAGGCTATTTAGGTAAAAGGATAATTTTTTGTATTTTTGTAAGTCTCGCAGCATCGTGGCTGGGGAAAAGTCACGACGATCCTGATGTCAAAGACTTGGCAATGATGGTTTGTTCTAAATCAAGTAGGAATGCCGGGTCTCTGCCGGCACTTGGACTTTGCAGCGTATTTTCAAGATAGACGACTTCTTGAGGAGCCTCAAATATAGGTGTTTGATTCTTGAGGTCTTGGTTCTCATTTTCCAAGTTGTAAATCCTGGCAAAGCTTTCCTCTAGCTTCTTTTCGAGCTCAAACTTCGACATTCCTCGGGTAGATGCCTCGGGCGAATAATCGTTTTTTGCAGCTTCTCCATCGTCTTCGTCGGTCGTGATCTGGGTGGACGCAATAAGGTCTGAGAACCCGGAAATATTCGAGTTGACAGAAGCCATGGAAAATCGATTGGCATGGGGCCCTGAGTTCACTTTCTTAGTAAGCGCTTCTAATGCCGCCAGGTTGAAGCTTCCATGATTAGATATCAGGACACCACGCGAACCAGTTTTCTGTTCGAGGGTGGCTTGGCTGTGGTTTTCCACTACTGTAACAAGGCCGAGTTGCAAACCGGAAGACGTTCGCTTCGATCGTTTTTCGCCCATCTTCAGTGCTTCTGACTTATCCCTCAGACCACGTGAATCTCCTGAAGACGAGCGAGTAGGTGTGTTTCTCAGTTTCAGCGTCAACGTGCGGAATAATTTTGGGTTGAATGTGCCATCGTTTTTATGCGAATTTCGCTGGGAGTTGGATCTGGACGAAGCACTGGAGGTGGAGACGTCGAATTTTTCCAGAAGATCTGCTTTGTACTCTTTCAAGCACGACCCAAACAAATCCGAACCTGTCTGGAATTCACTGTGAAGCAGATCGAAAATCGACAATTTTTCCTCGTGTTCCTCGGCATTTTCTAGTGTAGCAATCGACTGGCTGTACTTTCTGAAGTATTTGAGACTAGTAACAACGCCCAGCAATTTATCGATAAGATTATCAAGATTGAATTCTGCGCCGAAGTTCAAGTGGTCGTCTGAGTCTGGCTTCTTCGTGTGAAGCTTGTGCGTAGTCAATATATCGTCATGAGCATAGTCCTTGGCCGCTGAAGGAAAATGAAGACTTTTGAACTTTTGATCCAACGAACAGAGCAGGCCAAGCGTGACTGCGTGCGCTCTTAAGGTATTTTCGAGCTTTGCCGATTGATGCAAAGAGCTGTGTGAACGGGAATTTTGAATGAGATTGGTCTTGAAATGATCAGCGAGTGTCATAATGAAGAAATTATGCGAGACGCTCTCATGCACAGTCAAAAGCTGGCATACAAGAAACCTTCTGTGGTTGTTGAACAAGGATAATTTTGCTGTGAGCGTGTGGAGCGTGATTGAGTCTTCGGGCTCGGCATCTGGTGTCTCGTAAATTGCGCTGACTCTTATGTTATTGATCTGACAGTACTGTTCAAGTAACTCGCCGTTTGATAAAGAGAGAAGCTCGCGAATGGAATGTTTCACGTTGAGTATCATGCATGTGAGAAGCGTATCTGTGTGTTTTTTTAAAGCTTGTGGAGACACGTGGGAACTTGAGAAGTGGACATTGTGTGGGCTCTTGTTTAGAAACGAGAACATGTCGAGCTCCTTGAGAAGAATCATGTGCGCAATCATCACTTTGTTGATCTCGAAGTTTGAGATCACGAAATCATCTAGCGTTCGTAGAACGCGTGAGTGTTCGATAGCGGCCTGGGCCCGCTTGACTTTGAAGATCCGCGTGGCAATGAGCAAAAGAACTTTGTAGAGCTTTACGCAAGAGGTGTGTCTCATGCGAGTGTCTGGCTTTTTGAGGCAATTTAGTAGAAATCTAGTCAAACGAATGGTGCTAAGTAGAAGCGCTGGATGTAGCACTGCCATTGGCAAGATTAACAGGTATTGTGTGCTGACTATTTCGAGCCGGATCCCGTCATCGCCCCACTTTTTTTCCAACTTTTTACGGACATGCCCATCCACGGACCTCCTTGTCTTCAAAAGATTATCGAGAGCCTGCTCGTTTTTGGAAAGCACAAGAGAATCGTCTAGGAGGTTCGAGAGCATTAGGTTGTACTTGAACTTCTCTACCATCAGCCCTCGCAGAGGGTAGATCCGGAGATATTTGGAAATGAACTTCTTGAAATTCTCAGTAGACGGCCTGACAAGCCTGTAAGTGTCTTTCCTTCCATTTGCAGGCTCCGTTTTCAACATCAGTGAGCCGTTATGCAGCTTATAGTTGTTTTCTGAAGATGCCACTCCCGTATAATACGTGTCCGAGCCCATTCCGAACGACCCGCTGCGATTTTTGAGGCTCAGGGCTTGAGCATGATAATCCCTGATTCTCGGCGGCTGGGAAAACTCGCTGGTACTCACAGAATCAAACCGTTTTCGATGATGATGGGTTTCTTCAATACCCCAGTCGGCCTCTGCGGGCGAGATATTCGGCGGAAACCCCGACCTGTCGAAATTCATCATGTTCTATAGCAGGTTTTCTAGTGAACAGCTCATTTGGGTCTGAATATCGAACGAAAGACCGGCGATTGACCAGCTACGCGGGGTAATTTAAGATCTGCGTATTGTGATGTACAAAGAGGGACGTGCGCTAACAAAACAAAGGTGTGTTTTCCCAGGGCTCGTATACCGCTGGTGTTAATCTATATGATACAAGATTGCGGCGAAAAGTATTATTGCAGAGCGAGCTTTTGTTTGTGTATTTTAGGATTTTCTTGTTTTGATTACTGCGGCATATCCCGAGAAGCCGATGTGAGGGCCAGGAATCCGCCGCATATGCAGGACAACCTCGATTCCTGGGAATCAACAAAGAAATAAACCGACACAATAATGGTGTAGGACGTTGATTATCGTGTGAATCACGGTCGCGAAAATCTCAATTTGAGTTCCCACAGCTTTTTGTTTTCAAACTCTCCGTTTGTGACCCGTCTGGTTGCGAAATGTCAATACTGCTCGCTCATTTAACGTGACGCGAGCATGATGATGGCTCATGTAAGGCCAGCCGGTTTCAGAAATTATTAGTCCATGACACCTCGTGTGCCAAAAAAGTGAGAGTAGCAAGACAATCGCCACATATAGTGCACCGAACAAAGACCTTGCAAGGCCCAACATCAAAGAAAAGCGACACTCGCCGTCAATTAGTAAGAAACACCGACATTCGCATGGAAGGTGCTGGTAGCAGAGAACATCCTCAAGCAGCCAGCTCAGGCGGCACTAAAGCGTCATTGATAGCGGCGCTTCGAGGAAAAACTCGCCGTTCACCGCACCCTCCGCGCCTAGTCCAAAGCCAGTGTCCATTTTGTAGTCGCCGTGGTTCGCGTCATGGACGTAGGGGGCCTCTTCTGGACCGGCAGAAGCAATGTGCGGGCTCAAGCCATAACCGAAATTGGCGCCCGAGAAGCTGTCGCCGGGCATCGCCCCGTTGCTGGTCATGCCCGCATGACCCGCGCCTTTCTCGCCGTAGTCCTGTTCTTTTGGCCGCACGTGATGCGTTTGAAAAAGTGTCTTTTGGCCGTCAGAATCAGAGCCCGCGGTCATGGGCCGGGGTCCCGCCGGGTCAAAGCCTAGCCCGTCCAAAGGCGGCTCTGTGGAAAAGCCGAGCCCGCCGCTCATATACATGCTGCCGCCCATCATGTCGTCCAAAAAGTTAGCGTCGCTCAAGTCGCCCATGAACTCGTTCATCGGGTCTGGCTTGTGGAACATCATCGGCTCGCCCACTGCATGGCCTATATGAGGGTTCCCGCCCGCGCCCGGCGGCATTGCGGACCCAGTCCCGGGCATATGCTGGGGGTGATTTTGGTGAGGGTGATGATTTTGGTGGTTTTGGTGGTTTTGGTGGTTTTGGTGGTTTTGCTGCTGCTGCCTCTGGTGTAGCTGGTACAAGTGCTGTTGCTGGAGCACCTGCTGATGCTGGAAGAACTGCTGCTGGAGATCTGGCTGCTGTACATTGGGCTGCTGTGGATTTGGCTGCGGGTGGCCTTGCTGGGGATTCTCAAGCGGATGGGTCCCGGGCGTGCTGCCCAGAGAGTTGTCCTGCGGATTGCCTTGCGGCCCCCGCTGCTGCCGCTTATACTGTTGCAGCAACTGAGCCATATTCTGGGGCCCAATGCCGGGCGTTTCCACGATCTGAGGCATCTGGTTTGGGCCGGCCGGCTGCACACTAGCCTGAAACAGCTCCGCGAGCGGCCGGAGCGCGTCCCACTGCGGCGTGCCTGGCGGCTGGGCGCCCGTTTTGCTTTGCAGATGTGCGTTGCTTTGCAGATGTGCGTTGCCTTGCAGATGTGCGCTAGAATTGCGCCGGGCGCCGGCGCCCTGCGACGGTCTCGCCCCGGAGTTTCGCGGGACCACCAACGGCGCCACGCCCGGCGCAAGGATCGGCAGGCCCTTGCGGCCGGGCTTCCCCTGGCCCAGCAACTTGCGGCCCTTGTTTTTTGGTTTGGGCACGCCCTTGGCCGGCGCCGTCTGGGGCACAAGCAGCGGCGCTCCGTTCGGCACAGCGCCGTGGGGCGGGGCTGCTCGTGCGGCAGCGGGCGTTTTGAACGCCTGCGAGTCCATGAACGCGCTGAAGGGCGCCAAGGCGTCGGCGGGAGCGGAGGTCACGTGACCGGCCTCCCAGCGGCCCGGCGGCTGGCCGTGTGGCTGCGGCGTGTGTGTCAGGGTCATAGTTAGAGTTTGGGACGTTTGTGTTTGGGCCAAACTTAGCGCCAGAGCCGTTTGTGGCTGGGCTAAACCTTGGGTTTGTAGCGCCTGCACGTTGGCAACGCTGTGCATGTTCATCAACAGGCACCACCAGTCGTAGAAAAACGAGGCCTGCAAATCCTCCAGCGGCGTGACGCTGGCCTCCTTGCTCAACGCCTGTGCCGTTTGCGTGCACCCATTCTGCATGAGATAGTCGTGGAGATACGCGAGAAAAGCCTCTCGCGACGCCTGCGAGGACCGCTCGCGCTCGGGATGTTGGTTCATATTTGCGGGGCCGTGACCTCAGGGCGTGGGGGCATCCGCGGGGTTTTGTGTTTGTGTTTGTGTTTGTGGTTGTGTTTGTGTTTTTGTTTGTGTTTGTGTGGTTGTCTTGAGCTTTTTCAGCGTGGTTTCGTCTTTTTCGGCCGTCCTGGCTGGATCTGGTCGCTATAATAGCTTCGCCTAGGGCCTCAGGTGGTGCGCACGCTGGGTGCTGGAACGGGCCCGGGCTCGCGCGAAAGTTCGGCCTGGGAAAAAAGGCAGTCTGCTCGAGGGCCTGGAGAGAGACGTAGATGGAGCTGAGAGCAGCTGAGGCCGGCGAATGGGTGGCACTGAACGTACAAACAGGTGCTATTTTTTTTTTTTGCCGCACACACTTTTCGCAAAACCGGCTCGCCACGTCCACGGGGCCTGGATAATAAAGCACGCAAAAAGAAATGGCCGTTTTTTCGGGTCGGGTGGACCTGCCGCCTGTTTTCTGCCCACGCCCGTGGGCCGTTCGGGCCCCGCTGCATCGGGCGCGGCCGCAGCACTGGTGCACGGGTTTTTGTGTGTGCGCGGGCTCAGGGCCCCAGGATCCTGCGGCTGCGAACGGCTTTCCGCGCTTCTGGCGATCGTCTTCGACGCGTTCCCCTCGCCTTTTTTTGCGCACGGCTGGCGTTTTGCCCAAAAAAAATAAACCTCTTTTCTGACGGGTCCCGGTTCCGGCCACCGTACAGGAGCCGGCCATTGTTTTTGCCGTCAGAAAGAAATAGTAAAAGAAAAGTGTGTGCGGCAAGAGGCGCGTCGCTGGCTCAGCGTGCACGCGAAATCTTTGCGGCGCACTTGTTTGCGGGTCGCTGAGGGGGGCTGTAGAGAAGAGGCGTGCATGTCCGTGTGTAGTTTTGTTTTGTGGTATTTGGCGGCCGGTGGAAAGGTGCGATCCAGGGACGCGATTGGCCGGTGGACTGGCTCACGCCTCGTGGTTTCCGATGCGTTTTCGCCAGTGTTGTATTGGTGCCCTCGCGCGAGTCTACGGTAGATGTCTTGGGTTGGCGAGTTGAGTAATCTCGGCACCTCATGGCATTGGTTCATTCGGTTCCCGTTCCTACGTAGTAAGTATCCTCCGTTTTTCCTCTGTTCTTCCTCTGTTCTTTCTATACTCTTTTATCGATGTCACCGTTAATTAGAGGCCAATTACCAGGAACGCTTCAAAGGACCTGGCCAGCCGAGCCCTCCCATGCCAAATAGTACTCGGTCGCCGGCGGGCGGCAAACGCCTCTCCCCTCCTCGGTGTGTGTTTCCAGATCTCTAGTCGAGTTCCCGCGCTTTTGCGCTTTTGCATTGTTCGGGCTCGTTGTAATTTTTCTTGCGCTTTGTAGCTATTGTTCCCGCTCAAAACGCCTTTCCATTGTTCTACTCAGCCTCCCAGCTAGATCTTGTCTGCGCGTCGCAGCTGCAGATTCCGAGGTCTTGGGTTGTACTTTTTGGGCTGAAAGTTTGACGACAAAGCTTGGCATGGGGCCCGGTTTTGGGGGACTGCTTCCGACAACCCGAGGGCGACACAATTTTCGGCAAATTGATCTGGCGATGCTCTCTTAGTTTTGTTGGCCGATTAAGTGAGGGTCGCGTCTATTGTCCTAGGCCCAAAGACCTTGCTAAAATAGATTTAAGCTTTTTAGTCCAAGCTGTGGACTTGTGATTTAGTGATTTTCGTCCCATCTCCACGATCAGAGTCTTTAATTGAGAGTCACGCCTACAAACGAAGGTGCCCATCTCGGAAACCGCAATTTTATTGCAACTTCGCACATCCAAAGACCCATTCGTTGGTCATGGAGCAAAGCACACGGGCAGCTGCAAAAAAGCCAAGATAACAGGAGTACTAGGAATTCTAGAACGGTCTGTCTAGCACCCAGCGACTTCCGCCTCTACAGAAAACTCAGTGATGAGTGGGTCAAATATAAATTGGCGCACCTAATCAATAATGACAGTATGCTGAAGGTCTTCGAGGCGCTTTCCAAAGCCCTAAAGCCCTCCTCTCGAGCCCGATACAAACGACCATCTAAATCATAGTAGCGGGGATCAACGTGCTAGGTGCATGATTGGTCAAAATGTGTGTCTTGCTATGTGTTTTGCTATAATTGGAAGCTAATGGGATCCTGTGATCTCGGGTTTACTTTATCTTGCTTGGGAAGAAATGTGTACATGCGGTCAAGCGTTGGTATTCTCATAAACGATAGAAAAGCTTGACCCGCAACCGTCTCTACATATACTTACGGCAGAATTTCTACAATCTTTACGTTGAGAAGATTGTTAGTAAAGGGGCGTAGCTGCTTAGAGTGGATGCGAATGGACTGAGTGCGTGATTTGTCAAAATGTGTGTCTGGTTATATGTTTTGGTTTTGATTACTGAACACTCATGGCATCCTATGATTCCGTGTCTCTTATATGTTGCTTTACAAGAAATGTTCAGATGGGATCTAGTATTGATATCTATCTTCACATAAAACAGGAATTTTTGATTTGAAACTGCTTCTACATATACTTACGGCAGAGGCTGCACAATATCTGTTTCAAATAAATCGTTAGTAACGTGGGCGTAGATGCTTGTAGGTAAACAAAAACAACTGTTTACAACTTCGTGCCCAAGTTCACGTGCACAGCCTTGGCCTCGGTGTACATCTCCAAGCCATACTCGCCCAACTCTCTGCCAACACCCGACATTTTAACACCACCAAACGGAATGTGCACGTCGGAGTCGTTGGACGAGTTGATCCAGATCTGGCCCGACTCGATGTCGGCGGCCAAGTTGTGCGCCACGGTGATGTCCTGGGTGAAAATCGACGCCCCCAACCCATACTCCGAGGCGTTGGCCAACTCCACGGCCTCCTCGTCGGAGGAAAACTTGCCCACCACGACCACCGGGCCGAAAATCTCCTCCTTGACGATTCTGAAGTGTGGTTTCACGTCCGCAAACACCGTGGGCTTGATATAATAGCCTTTAGCGAGGTCGCCCGCAGTGTTAGCTTCGCCTCCCAACACAACCCGGGCGCCCTCCTTCTTTCCAATATCGAGGTAGCCCAAAATCTTCTCGTAGTGGTCTTTGGACACTTGCGGCCCCACCACCGCGTCCTCCACAAACATATCGCCCTGCTTGTATTCCTCGGTCACGTGCTTGGCGAACGCAGCGAGGAACGTCTCGTAAACCGACTCGTGCACGTAGATGCGGGAGGTGGAGGTGCAGATCTGGCCCTGGTTGCTCATGATGCCGATGGCGGCCCATTTCACCGCCTGTTCGAGATCGGCATCGGCCCTCACAAGAAGCGGCGATTTGCCGCCACACTCCAAAGTGACTGCCTTCAAATTAGACGTGGCGAGCTTTTGCACCAACCGGCCCGTGGCAGTGGACCCGGTGAACGCAACCTTGTTCACGTCCAAATGCGAGGCCAACGCCTTTCCTGCCGTCGAGCCGAGCCCCGAAATGATGTTCACCACGCCAGGAGGAAAGCCGGCCTTTTTGAACAAAGTGGCAAAGTACAAGATCGACAACGGCGTCACCTCGGACGACTTCAAGATCACGACGTTTCCCGCAGCCAACGCAGGAGCCAATTTCCACGCGGCCATGAGCAACGGGTAGTTCCATGGAATGATCTGCGCACACACGCCATAGGGCTCGTGCACGGTGTAGGCCAATTTCTTAGGGTTTTGCGAAATCACTCTCCCATGGACTTTGTCGGCCCAACCTGCGTAGTACTTGAACACAGCAATGACCTCTTCCACGTCGTACAACGCATTGAGGTGTCTGGTTTTCCCGGAGTCCCACGCCTCGATATCCGTGAGAATCTGCAACTCCTCCTTCATGATCTCCACCAATTTGAACAAGAGGTCGCCTCTCTCGACACCAGAAGTTTTCTTCCAGGATCTGAAAGCCTTGCGAGCAGCAACCACAATGTCGTCCACATCTTCCTCGTCTGCGGCATAAACTGCGCCATTCACCTCGCCCGTGGATGGATTGATGGACTCGATGGTTTTGCCAGACTTCGATTTGATAAACTCGTTGTTCACGAACAATCCAGAGGGCTGGGTGTATTTTCTGCCGTTGGGCAAGGTGACTTCGTATTCCAAAGGAAGGGACATTGTGAGGGTGTGTTTGGGTATGAAAACTGTCTGAGGAAAATCACGAGTTCCTGTTTAGATAGTGGCGAAAAAGAGTCCAGGATTTCGGCAAGTATTTGAACTCCAGGGCCACTACGGTCCATTCTGTCCATTGGCCGCGATACCCTTATCGTCTCCATGAAATTTCCAGTTTAGGAAGGTGGTTGCGACAGCGGACTCCGGGCAGTGGGGCTCACTCGCGGCTTAATGCTTGCACGGGTTACGTAATTAGGTAAGATTGAGATTAAAGCGGAGGGGAGTTAGTGGCTTTTTATTGTCGATGGCAAAAATTCGAGTAATGGCATGAGTTAGGTGCAAAAAATCCAATTTTGCATGAGATCTCGTTGAATTGCGTTTTGGTGAGGACGCTCGAGGGAACTTTAAAGTGCTTATCAGTTCCAGTTTAGAGCTCCCCGCCTTCTTTACTGATATCATCTCCACAGCAAAGGCCTTACAAAGTCGTCAATATACTGATTCCTCAATTGATCACTGAGGCGACTCTTCTATTCTGAAAACATAAAAGAAAGGAGTTGCAATGACACCCTTGATTGTAGACTCACAAGCAGTGGAAGTATTAAGAATTAAAACTTGAGACCACGATCGAAAGTGACACAGCTGGTGAAACCCGAGCCTCTCTTTTCGAGCGCCACAGAACTATCTTAAGGCCTGCTTCTTCGCAATTTATTCAAACATTAGCTAAGGAACTGGTCCAGGTATTAGATCGGAGGGTGCATTAAGTGGGGCTGGAGATTTCATTGCCTCGTGGACTACCTCCGAGTTACTATGCTCTGGGAGGTAAAAGTAGATTTTTTAGCACCCGACATGTATGATTATTTGGAAGCTCAGTACATTGTGAAAGTATAGAGAGAAATGTTGTGCGAAGAGAATACGTGGCCTTGTCATCGAATGCTAATACCTGAGCTTGCGTTTCAATAATTGACCACCGAATTACCGAAGCCCAAGTGCATGAGTCTTGAGTTTTGATGAATTTTCAAAGAATTTCCAGCGCCCGTTAATTCACAATCAAAGTATGAGGCTTCTGGTAATTCTTATTTAATTGTTTCGAAAGGCTGCAAAATGGATCTCCATCATATAAAGTCACATTTCAATCATATGTGCGATATTCCGCTGCACGCATGTCTATCATTTCTGCGATAAGATTTAAAGTATACGTGTCTCGGACTAAGACTTAGTACATGACAGGCAAACAATCAAAGAATCAAACAATCAAAGAATCAAACAAAATCGATTATCGAAGAGACATAAGTAATGCGGAACCAAAGTATGAAGTCTGGTCCTAATTGATTCTCTCCTTTCAAACCCAAATATAATTGCTCAGCGCACCGGCTTATCTCGCGAATTCCGCTGCATCCTTCCACTTCACCTTTCAAGCCGCTTATCCAATATCTTCTTTAGAAGTATTTTCAACTACTTCTTTTCTTCACCTTCCAATTATTCTTTGCTCCAGTGCCCGTCAAAGCCGTATATAAAGAAACACCAATCTGAGAAACTCTCGCCCTCCATGTCCCTTGATCTCTCTGTTTTCACCCAGTCTCCCGCCTACAATGAGTTTAGGAGCGACACTTTTACAACCCCTACAGCGTCAATGGTAGCCGCCTTGGCCACAACAACATTAGGGGATTCTGTATATAACGAGGACGAGACCACCAGCCAGTTAGAGGCCAAGGTGGCGGCGCTTGCAGGAAAAGAGGCAGGGCTTTTCTGCGTTTCTGGCACTTTGCTGAACCAAATCGGGTTAAGGACACATTTATTGCAGCCTCCGCACGCGGTGCTTTGTGATCACCGTGGCCATGTTTATGTCCATGAGGCCGGCGGGCTCCCCACATTATCTCAGGCAATGGTGCATGCAATTAAGCCTGCAAACGGGGTCCATTTGACGTTGAAAGACGACATTCTCCCCAACTATGTTCCTGACGACGGCGAGATCCACGGGTGCCCCACCAAAGTGATCAGTTTGGAAAACACCTTGCACGGGATGATCTTCCCGCTCGAGGAAATCAGGAAAATCTCTGCGTTTTGCAAAGAAAACAACGTGCGGCTCCATTTGGACGGCGCTCGCTTATGGAACGCCTCTGCCGCCACGGGCATCTCGATTGCAGAGTACTGCTCGTATTTCGACTCTGTCTCGCTTTGCTTGTCCAAAACTTTGGGTGCCCCTATAGGTTCGGTGCTAGTTGGAACCAAGCCATTTATTGCCAAGGCCAACCATTTCAAGAAACAAAACGGGGGCGGCATAAGACAAGCGGGGTTGCTTGCGCTGATGGCAATTGTGGCCATTGACGAGAATTTCCCCAAATTGAAGAAAACACATGAGATTGCAACTGAGTTGGGCCAGTTCTGCGTGAGTCTAGGTGCTGTGCTTGACCATCCGGTGCATACGAACTTTGTGTTTATCGACATGGCCGCCTCGAAGATAAACAACGATTTTTTCGTGCAAGCGTGCTTGAAGCATAATGTGAAGGCGTACGGAAGCAGACTAGCCATACACTATCAGGTCACAGAAGAAGGGCTAGACAATTTGAAGAAAGCCCTCAGGGAGACTTTGGAGGAGGCCAAGAAAAACCCTTATAACGAGAAGGCGTCCTTGAAATTGTACAATGTGCATGGCAAGGACGATTGAATTGCGTGGGGAAGTCAGGGGTGCAAATCAGAGAAAAATCTAAGAGTTGATTACAAAAAGATCAGAATTTTGTTGTCTCTTACTCAGAGGGTATTTATTTGTTTTGAAAACATTTTTATAATAATAGGACACGAACAAAGTGGTGCCTTCGCTACTACTGGTGAGTAAATTGAACATTCATGGAGCGCATCATAATATTGCTATGAATCATAGATCCCTTGGAAAATTCTCCCCAGCCCAATTTTCTGGCCTAACATTGTTGGAAGAGCAACCGGAATTAATGAACGTCTTGCTTAATTCACTTTCGCTACAATTTGCATTTCTTGTGAGCCTCAAAAACCCTACCTTGTTCGTCAAGTCCGCCTCCACAACTCCATAGTTAAGGAATGTGGAGGGTGCGAACAATTCATTCATCCAGCTAAAACATACTTCTCACGCTTATGGAGAAGTGGCCGCGTCTTGCGCTTGATAAGGAAAGCGCGGCGACGTTTGTGTTCACTGCGACACTGGCCAATCAAACGCTCCGCGACCTCCTTGCCGATGATTACAATTTCGAGCTCTGTCTTAGAAAGTTGTCTTTAGATCAGCAAGTCGGGATCCGGAATGCTAAGTACAACCGGGTCAAAGCACTTTGCCTAAGCTTGTTCACTCGTGTTGTCCTCAACTATGCGTTGTACTCTGCCGATAGCCAGCGTGAATTTCAGCCCTTTCGAAAACTACCTCTAGTGGCGAACGAATATGGGAAACCAAAGCTTGTTATAGAAAACTCGGCGCGAATTGAGTTCAACGCGTCCAGCTCTAACGAGGTCATGGCGGTCGTCGTGCAATTCAACGGACCGGGCCCTGTCGGAATCGATCTCTCACATGAATCACAGGATGGAATTTCCAGTTTGGACTTTGAGGAGCAGTTCGCGGGCATTTTTGCTCCCGTTGAATTAAAGCAGCTTGAGGGCGTTAAAGAGATCTCTCAGCGGTATATATTTTTCAACCAGTTGTGGACGTTGAAAGAGGCGTTCACGAAATTCGTGGGCTGTGGCTTGAATGTGGACTTGGCCAGTTTCTACTTCGATGTGGGGTCCAATAGACCGAAGCTCAGGAATCCAGAGGTAATTCAGGGCATTCACTATAATCGCCTTCGGATGAAGTGGCAACAGGATATTCTGGTGCATGTTGATTCATTAGATGATGTGTTCAAAAGCAGAATCTCGAATATTCCCATACGGTGTCAGTCGAGTGTGCTCAAGAGCAAAGGTGCACTTCCGGTGTTCGTATCACTTGTGAGTCAATCTCAACAGGAGACCCCTGACGTTATAGAGTTGGATTTGGCAACGATAGTACAAGAGATCATCAATCGGTGAGGCTCTTGGATGCTGAAAATGGGTTTCTTTTCGATTTCGAAAGTCTCATGAGGCCTTTCCATGGAAATTCATTGAATGGTCTACGAGGTAAGGGCTTTTGCGTGTGAGTCCAGGATACTATGACTTTCAAGAACGAAGATTATAAGGACCCTGGCTACAAGATTAACTCTGGCGTCAAATGACCTAATTTTATAAATCTTACTAAAGTATAGGACCGCATTACCGCGCGTACCGTTTTCTCGCGCGGGTCTTCGGGACGCGGTTATCGATGTAAACAAAAAATTTCTTTTGTCTCTGATACATCGAAAAGAGGGTTGAATCGCCGTCTCTTTGACATGAGAGGTAACTCAATCTCGTAGATTTTCTAAGAGCAGTATAATTTGGCGATTTGAGTGGGTGAAGGGAGCAGCGAGAGGAGCTTGCGTCACCCCTCCAAAACCTCGTGATAGAATGAAAGATGAGACTAACCACCGTCGAGCACCCAACTTGAGACAATCTCCTCACCAGAAAGACAGATGATCAATTCTTAGAGCGGTGAACTCCAACGGAGGAGAGTGGAATTTTTCTTTTGTACCTCAGCTCGCGAATTAATACCAAGCTTGTGACTGGGGTACGCACCGATGAGAAAGAAGCAAAACTGGGGTGAACATAGCGCAATGTATACCCCAAAAGACTC
>JAKUBE010000642.1:0-20114 GCA_030674755.1 Metschnikowia henanensis | reverse complement strand
GATGCCAGTATGGCGTCCTGTGGAAAGCTGTAAAGTGGACTTTGGAGCGGCAGATTGTCGGTGGATTCTTGGATGATCCCGGTGGGAAACTGGTCAGGCGAGTTGGGCATCAGTGAGTCGGCTGGAAAGTAGAGTGGCATAACAAGGCGGAACCAAGCGTTAAGATACTCCACTTCGGCTGGGTCAAAGAATCTTCTCCACGAGATCGTAAGAAAGTTAGCAGGTTTGGCTGGTTGTTGACGTTCGCCCCGGGCGTGATAGGGATAGGTGTATCCGAACAAGAATCCGTACCAAGGGGCATGCCAGCGTTTGGTCGGGGATGTCTCCTGTGGAAAATTTGGGGTCGCATATGTGTCGCGGTGAAGTTGCGTCATCATCAATTGGATCTTGTGTCGAAACAAAATGAAGTGCCAGTTCAGGTTGTCGAAAAGAACCTCTTGAACAAAGCGCGCTCGTTTGCCGAGAAGTTGGAGGTGAAGATCAAGGCAGCCGAACCCTCCCAGCTCAATGCGATTGAATATAGTAGCTTTGTCGACCCTAGGGAAAAACTCTTTTAGCCGTTTCTGTAGATGGTTGATGTCGCTTGATCTCATTGGAGTATGAAGGTCACGAAAATAAAGCTTAGAAAACAAAAAGGTATTGATTCCACTGTGTTGTTGACGTCTAATATCATCCTGTGCAGATGCAGGGAACTCCGGAAACGGAGGGTGAGAGAGCATCATAATATAGGACTGGTTATTAGTAGCGTATATCAGGAACTTATCCAGAATAGGTTTCTCAAAGAATAGATCATCTCCTGAGTTAGAAGTCGACAGAGTGGAGACTCTGGTATCAGGAGTAACCGCAGGTGTGTTCAACTCTGGAACAGTGTGTCCGATAAATCGGACTCACCCACAGAGGAGTTAAGAGACCTAGCTGATGACATATACTAATCAAGAGTTCTTCGTAAGAGAAAAGAAGACAAGCCTCCTCTGTACCTTGATAAGGGAAGCGTAAGATGGTTTTCAGAAAAGAGGATTAATTGGAGGGAAACCTTTTCCTTATAGGAAATTGGCTTCACGTCCACAGAATGCAGGCTATGCCATTTATGCAGTTACGAGTTCTCTTGACCAATCGGAAATGTTTACAAAGTGATAGAGTACGCCATGTACAGGATACCTTAGATATCCCGATTGCTAGGTGAGTTATCACGTGACAGATGTCCGCAATATTCGCGAAGTTAAATTGGCTGCAGAAATCTCTCTCTCTCGGGGCTAAGTGCAGGACTGAGCCAGGCTCGGCCGGACGAGCGGCTATTTACGAGAACAGGGCACGCAATATTCAAAGTATCTTGAGAAGGAACGACCCATTATATTGGCGACATCTTCAATAGAGAGAAATCTGGCCCTGTTCATTTTCAGTCATTAAGTATTGTCTGCTCTTCATAGGGATTTCATAGCGATTAAGCGCTTTGGTGTTTATTTCGATGTTAATCCTAACTAACCTAATTGGTTATAATGATGACTAATATAACAGTCCTCGCGTAACATAGAAGCGGTTGAATCAATAGGGTATGTATTCATGATGTAGAATGAATGGTTGATACTTAAAAACGGCTCTTTCTCAGCGGGAAAGACCTCTATATATGGTCTTCTCTGGATCCGAGCCTCAGAGGGCTCTGCCGATCCAGATAAGGACTACGAAAAGGTTCCATCGGTCAAAGCTCGGGATTGCAACCGGGCGGAAAGCGACAGAACTGCAGAGTGACCAGATTGCAACCGAAGGGCGACCAGAGGACGCCCGGCGTTGACTAGATTGCAACCAGATAGCAACAGACTAGACGAGATTGCAACCTGAAAGGCGGCGATTGAGTCCTTATCGCGGAATATGGTCACCGACTATTCCCGATAAGGAAAAGAGCTCACACTTGAGTGGTGAAGGCACTGAACTGACGGAACTGATGATGATAGCGTATACACTCCAGTATACGCTAGCGCGACTATCAGTCTCAAACTGATACCAAGGACCTGACAACTAAGCCGGTTGGTGAGCAAAGTTTACTTCTTGGCCACTGACTCTGTTGCTATCCAATTAGTCAGCATTTGTCAGCTAATCTCCAAAACTCATCATCAGGAATCTACAGATTTAAAGCCCTCCATATTCAACTGTATTGACTCAAAGATATCAGCTTTCACCAGACTACTCAAAAACATACGACGTTCCCTCAGCCGGATATCACGCATTGTTGACATAGTATCCTCGTGGTGGCGGTTATACTGCATATAGAGAGAAAGCCCGCCATGGGGTGAAAGGATTTTCACGCGAGAACCCGTGGAGGACTTTTCTGGCTAACGGTTGATCCAACTAGCAAGCTAGCCCATTGTGAAGCAATATTACGTCTAGGACTCGGTCAAGTATCCGAGCCTCTCTCTTATCAGAAATCTTTTGTGTAGGAACTGCCAAGATTGTCTTAATACGCATTTATCATCACTGCAGACTTACCATCAGGTGCAGTCTCGGGATCGGAGTTTTCTTTCGACGCATTTACGCTACAAGTCACCACGCCGCGCGTTTCCTACGTCACGTGCCCTTACAATAGCTAGCCTTATCGCACTGGGTGCAAAATATAGAAACCTCCTGGTTTTAGGTCAAAACACAAGCTTCCTCCAGTCAACAGAAAGTATAACAAAATATAAACCATGGCTATCACTATCGGCATCAACGGGTTTGGCAGAATCGGCCGTCTTGTTTTGAGAGTCGCTCTTTCCAGAAAAGACATTCGGGTAGTCGCTATAAACGACCCTTTTATTTCTCCAGACTACGCTGCTTACATGTTCATGTACGACTCCACCCATGGCAGATATAAGGGCGAAGTCACTTCCAAAGACGACAAGTTGATTGTTGATGGTCATGAAATCACCGTTTTTGGCGAGAAGGACCCTGCTCAGATCCCTTGGGGTAATTCTGGCGTGGATTACGTCATCGAGTCGACCGGTGTTTTCACCTTCACGGAAGGTGCACAAAAGCACATTGACGGCGGCGCCAGAAAGGTCATTATCACCGCACCCTCCTCGGATGCCCCAATGTTTGTTATGGGTGTCAATCACGATAAGTACGATGGGCAGAACATCGTTTCGAACGCTTCCTGTACCACGAACTGTGTGGCTACTTTAGCCAAGGTTGTGGACGATGTTTTCGGCATTAGAGAGGGGTTGATGACCGCTGTCCACGCCATCACCGCCTCGCAAGAGACCGTTGACGGCCCTTCACACAAGGACTGGAGAGGCGGCAGAACCGCTTCTGCAAATATCATCCCCTCCTCGACTGGCGCTGCCAAAGCTGTCGGCAAGGTGATACCAGGTTTGGATGGAAAACTAACGGGTATGGCTTTGCGCGTGCCAACGGTCGATGTTTCCGTCGTTGACTTGACTGTGAGATTGAGAAAACCAGCTACCTACGAGGATATCTCCAATGCCATTAAAGGGCTTCTGAGGGCGAATTGAAGGGTGTTTTGGGCTACACTGCGGACGCCGTTGTGTCCCTGGACTTCTTGAGTTCTTCCTACTCTTCTATTTTCGACGAGAAGGCGGGTATTTTGTTGTCCCCTACTTTTGTTAAGTTAGTCGCCTGGTACGGTAACGAGTTTGGTTATTCTACCAGAGTCGTTGACTTGTTGGAGCACATTTCCAAGAGCTCGTGAAGTATTCTAAGAATGTAGGCGCTGGATTTTATAGTTGTTTCCTTCCCGGCGGAAAAAATCCCTGTATACAATAATCTGTTAAATTTGATAACTAGATGATAATATGGGGTGTTGTTAAAGAAAATTAGTCAAATGAAACAGGGGTTGTCTAGGGCACAATTACTACCTGGCAAACAATTTGATGAGAAATAAAAAGCGTCAAAAACACTTATTAACTCTGTTTTGCAGCGTCATATACTATCGATATCCCCGAGCGAAAGACTTTCATGGTCGTGAAAGCGTGAAACCTTTACACGACTTGCCAAAATTTGAGCTTTAGTCTCACTGGCATGTAAGTGTGAAAACATTTGCCCAACGCTTCTAAATCCAGTTTAGTATTATTACGTAAGATGCTGACTGTCGTGAAGGATTCTTTCACTCTTCACAAACTCCGAGACATCATGAAACTTGTCCAGCATCGTTAGTTCAGAAATCTTCTTTACTTGTGCTCGTCTATCTTTTAGGGCCACCGTCTCGCGGATCATCATGTACCATGGGCTGGCATTGAAAGCACTTCTTATGGCGAAATGAAACCCTTTTATTCAGGACAAATACTTCATACTTTTGAATGCATCAATTACAGACTCAACATTACATACAGCTGGCAACGGCCAAGACCAATCTTGACTTGATCAGGTCTGGTGCGGAAGTCTCGCTGCTTAATTTGGACCGTTTGATTTGAGCAAAGCTAACACGGAAAATCTACACTAGCCAAGCAAAACTTTGAGTTGATAAGCAGTATATATAAAAAAATCTCGTGTCTATCAAAAATGCCTAGTTGAAAAGTAATCGCAGAACCTATACCAAAAATGGCATGCCGATGTCCTTACTTGTGTGCATCGCACGCCCGTTTTTACCCACCTGAAAAATGACTACTCGCAACATTGATGCGCTAACACCAAACTTTGAGGACTAATTTATACACAAATGTTTGGTGCCTTCAAGTCGACGCTCGCTGCTCAGGGAGGCTACCTCTGGAAAAAGGCCCCCAGGCTATCTGTACCCCAGAAATCCCGCATGAGACAACGCATGAGGCTAGTGGACAAGAACATCGATATTTTGTTCCACAGTCTTAAAGTGGCCGGGGAAAATACCACCAACTGCAAGAAAATCGATAACCTTTATTTCAAGTTGCCCAAGGAATCTGAAATGTCTACTAGAGACAAGTATACGACATTCGACAAGAAGGCCAAGGGCTACAGAAAGTCTGTGCATTTGGTGCCAAAATGGACCAAGACCACATTCAGAGAAAACCCCAAGTTTTTCTAGTATCTTCTCCCTCTTCTGTTTCCGGGCCGAATCCAGTACTTTTTCTTGCTCTCTTTAAAGTGATTGTGTCGGCCCTTGCATGTGTATATAGTCGTCTTTTTATGACCTTCATAAATTATAATACCTCGACCACCCGACCCAGCGCATGTAGTTTTTTGACTCGTGATTGTAGTGAATACTGTAAGTAAGGTTGCTGACCAGCGCATGTGTCCTAGAAATCTAAGGGATTCAAAGACTAGCTCAAAGTCAACTCCGAGACTACGGCTTCTCCTTGTATTTTCTCTAATGCCACCAAAAGAGAACTTCATAATTATATTTATGACGTTGGAAACAGCACACATTGCTATGCTTGAGACTACTCAATTTTGAATAAAAAGAATAAAGTCTCGCCCATCACGAATCCTCGCTGGTTCCTATATTCTCCCAAATGTAGTTGCTTATGAAGTAGTCCAGGTACTTCGGGTCCACGTCTAGGATCTCAGGAGGCCCACTCTTATTTTCTCCAAAAAGCACGACCCTGTCATTGCCGCCCAGCCCGCTCTCTTCGATGTGAATCCCGAGCTTCTTGAAAAGCATAATTCTCATTGTTGCCAGGTTCACGTTTGTCGCTGCATTAGTCTCCAACGCAGCGGACCTTTGCTCGGAAAGCTCTGCCACCCGCTGGTCCAACTCTGTCTCCGTGGCTCGCATTTTCATGATGGCGCTTTCGATTTCCGTAAGCTGTTTCGCCAACGAGATTTTCTCGCTATCTAGCTTCTCTGTTTGCTCGCTTATGATCGACAAAGCGTCGATTTTCCGCCCGCTTTTCTTATTAGATATACGAGCCTTCTCAATCTCTTCCTCCAGAAGGTGCAACTGCTGAAAAATGTCGTCGGTAGGCTGTTTCAAGAGCTCGCTTTCTGCTAAAATAGACTGTAATTTCAATTGGAGTGCAGAAACTGTGCTTTGGAGCTTGCTCTCCTCGCTTTTCCACGCCTCGTTGAGCTCTCGTGCCAGCCCATTAAATCGGCCAATACTGTCGATGTCCGGCTGTGTTTCGAAGTTTTCAATGGCTCGATTGATGAGATTTTCGGGGGCCTCTTCAAGCATGGCCATGTCTTTATATGGGGAGCGATGAGGGTACGTCAGGTGGGAAAGAGGTTCAAAGGTTCGTGATTATAAAGTCGAGGCTTATAAAATCGATATGATAGAATTGAAAATAGGAATGCAAATTCGGTCCGAGATCCAGCTGAGATACGTTTTTACATCAGACTGCAGTGTTTACATTTTGCGAGTCTCCGGCTGCCGCATTAGATGCTGCGAAACGCGGAGCTGCGCGGACCCAAGAATTGGGCCTTATTTATTCAAGCCTTGCTCGTGATCGCATATATTGTTTATCACATGATGCCGGATATCTAGCTTGGGAGAAAGAAGGTGCTTATTCCTATCCATACGGTCCTCAAACTTCAATAATTGCTTGATTTTGGTGGCGCTTCGTCAGATGATTGAAGATGGATGGATATGGGCAAAGGGTGTATTCTGAGAATATGGCCCCAAGAGAACTTTGAGTGCGGTGTCAGGGCCTCAACAACAAGAATGAATGGGTCACCAAAATCAGTACCCTTACACTGGAATATAAAGCCCCATAATGGATATCCTATTCTCGACACTATTTTTTAGAGCTCTTTGTTTAAAAAATATAGATTCTGCCCTTTTCACCAACATTAATGATGCCTGATCAGATAAGGTCACGTGCACACAACTCCAGAGCCGACGCAAGGAAATCTGACCCTGCCTACCCGAATCGGCGCACTAGATCTTCTCACATCTGTCAGAAAATTATAGATTCGTCAGTGCACTGTCAAGGGTCCTTATCTTATAAAGAGAATTTATCTTTTGCCTTCACATTCCCATGAGTAAACAGCCATACGATAACCGGGAGCTCCCCACAAACCCGAACTTGCCCGTTTGGGTGCTTACGCCGAAAGAGGAGCAGGTTATTTTCGAGCGCTGGCGCAAAAAGACCTTTGCCCGTTGTGACGATCTTATCAAGTCGTACGTGGCCTGTTCTAATAGCTACGAGAGTCCCATGGAGGCAATGAAAAAGTGCGAGGGGATCAACCGGGCGCAGTTGGATTGCGTGACCAAATATCAGACAATGGAGTATTTGGATCAGGAACGAGATATCTTGATCGCCGATAAAAAACTAAAGCAAAAACTATACCGAGAGCGGTTGGCGGCTGCACGCACCGAAGCAAATGAAAGCGGGGTGGGCCAAAGTGACTAACGGCTTACCAGCAGGAGGAACCGTTGGGTCATACCGTAAGACAATTTTCTTGATATACACACTGATATTGTAAATAGAGACAAAGAACAAGATATTGAGGGTTTAGGTTGATAGTGCTTGTAGATGTTATGTTTACTTTCTAGAGAGGGACATCACGCCCCAGACAAATGACTCTGGCCATATAGCTCGCGACTGATAGAAGCTGTTGACATTTGGGGCAGTTGGCTCACGGAGTATATCATATCTCTGCGAGAAAGATCTGTTTTGGGTATCTTCTCTCAAGCAATTAAGGACCTTCTAAAAGCCAGAAGCGATAACCCTGCCGTACTGGAAAGTAGTGATCAGTCACCAGTAACATGACCTAAAAACTGCTTCCAATTTCACTTTTATGTGGACTTCTTCTTGGCTGCAAAGAATCAAGATGTCGATGCTTCGAAATAGATGCAAGACCTCGAAATAGAGTCCATTCTTGGCCTTGTGGAAAAGATGTACAAACCAAAAGAATTGGTTTATCTTTATGAGACCGGGGCCCTAAAGACTAATAAACCGCTAGTTGGATCCAGATTCTTTTCTAGAGTGCAACTTCTTATAGTAGCTATGTTAGTGACCCACCAGCTGAATTATCACTGCACGCATGATGCCATCAAAGCCCCTAAGGATTGACCCCAAGTCAGTTATCCGTATGAGAATATACTAAAAATAGGCGAGCCGATTACAGCCACGTTGAAATTTGAGAAGTGCAGACAAACTGTTAATGAAGAGCATGCATTTCAGCTCTCTTCTTCTGAGAGGTTATCTGCCGCATTATAGCCCGTCATTTGGTTTCCAAAGACCTGGTGGCTGGCCATGAAAAGGGCCCCATGCATCATACCTAAGTGTTGCACCAGTTTGTATTGGGAGCAGGAATCTTTTATCAAGGAATCGAATTCCGTCAAATTCGCATGAAGCATTGCAGTCTGTTCGCTTAGCTGGCCCAACTGCTCTCTTTTTTTCAGTTGGAGAGACATTTTGTTACAAAGAGCTCTGTTCCAAAGTAAAAGTTGTTTGTTGTGGGCTTGTTATGGTGCTCCGGTGTACGGGTCTTCTTGTTGAACAATATCTCTTTATTGAACATCACATAAACTGCATCCAGAAAAGTTTGTTTGAGAAGATAATCATCATAGAAGAGATATTAGAGTCTGGTGAGTTCTGAGAGAACCCAATTAGACAGTACACCGATTGGTCTTTGTAAGTACTTATGGTCAATACAATCTACAGAGGACTGTGTGCACGCCCAACTCGCTGAAAGCCGGAAGTTAGAGACTAGACACTCTTCATTTTGGAACTCTGTATCGTGGTCTGAATAGGAGTCTTTGCTATTTTCATTTGGAAAATGCGGTATCATTCATTAGAGGCAAACCCGATTCTCTGTATACCCGAGACATCGAGACATTTTTCACAGAGACAGCATGTAAATCATGGCCCTGCAAAATAAGTGAAGTGCGCATTGGATCTTAACGTCGCTTCTGAAATATTCACAGGCTAATCTCACGGATAGTTGTTTTATATGTAAAAGAAAACAGCTCAAGAAACAATTGGCCTCTCAGTTTCCCGAGATAATTCAGATGAACAATCAGCTTTACTCGATCAGTTAGAGCCTTTCAATAGCGATTATTGGGCCCTTTCTTTTCGTGCCGCGCTGTAACTAAAAGCTCCTCATGACAAGGGAATCCAATGGTTATGCAACAATACATCTGTGGCCGCCTGAGATAGCGTGTTTAAATGTTCACAAAAGCCCTTATACTTCTTCTCGTTCGCACCAACCGGCTAACCAACTATTCCCTGTGATATTACTACTTATTCGCCAGAGCTAATTTTCAAAAAGCATATCAGGCCCGGCTCAGATTCCGGCAATATGCAAGCGCGCGTTCAACCAGATCCAGGGTCAGTTTCCCCGGGAAAAAAAACCAGTCTCACTAATCTCTCGCTTATACTCCTACTGTCTCACTTTTCTTCGGGCTAAAAAGGCACCATAACCTCAAACGTTCATTATACCCCGCGTGATAACTTCTTTCCTCCATATCATCGATTTGCAACCGGGCGAAGCGGAAAGAAAATTGAGAATACTGCCGGTTTACTATTGATCATTGGAGTGCAATTAAAATTAATGGCATCACTATATTATAGATGCCGCCCAGCCACCCGCTAAATTTACAGGGGACGCCGAAAGCTGGTCATATAAACAAGTCAGATACCAGTGGTGTAAACGATGTCCAATACGAGGGCAACCAGAAAGGAGATCACAATGGAAACTTCAAAGGAGATCTAGAAGGAGACCTCAAAGGGGACTCAAAAAGAGATCTAAAAAGGGACCCAAAAAAGGATATAAAAAGGGACTTGAAAGCAGGCTATAAAGGGGACGAAAGAGGAGATCACATAATCACAGAGCGGCTCACGAGGCCTGGGACCCCCGCAAAACCGGGGCGTCTGGGTACCGGGAAACAGAGCCCCTTGAATGAAAATTTTGCGCCGGCTTCGTTGGCGATGTCTGCACTCCACAAACCGGGGATCACCCCTCTCATGTCGCCACAGCCCCAAGCAAGCGGTGCCGCTCACAAATACGCCAAAATCCAGCCGGCGATAGCAATCAAACCGAAACCCGTCGCTGGCACAGGGGCCTCTGTGGGACCACTCCGAACTTCCTTTAATCCGCGGTACCACCCGGCGTCGTCGCCGCTGCAGGTCTTTTCAGCCAGCGAGCCGCCGGCGGCTAACATCAACACCCTGAAAAAATGGGTGCTTCCGCCCAGACCGCGGCCCGGAAGGAAACCGCTGTCTGCACAAGGAGCGTCGAATTCGAGCGTGGTTTCTTCGGACGACGAGCGGAAAGCGCCCTCCCACAAGAAACACAAACTTCTGCGGAACGTGGGCATAGACCGCAACGCCCGCCAGGCCAACAAACCGCTGCTGCTTCTGCTGCTGCCGCCCCCAGTCCTGTCGCCCACCACACCACGAAATCAGCCCCCACATGCTCCATGTTCAGGCGCGCCCATGTCGGGCTCCAGCTCTGCCAGCTCTGCGATCAGTTCGGCGGAATCTCGGCGCCTAGCCGCGGCCAAATCAACGGCCATGGCAACCTCCGCGTCGTCCTCTCAGCCCCACTCTTCTCCAGTGGTAAAACATCAAGATATGCCCAGGGGCGTAGAAACAGGCCACGAGGCAAAGACTGGCGTCCCCACTAAACACGTCACGGACCTCCAAAAGACGTACCTTGCTAAGTTGAAAGAGCAGGAGCTAGTGCAGAACTATATCGATATTCTCACGAACCAGATCAAGGAGCTCAAGTTCGTGCAGAGCGGCGTCATCACGTTCGATGCACTCAACTCGCGCTCTTCCGCCAGGCCCCGGGCACAGTCTCCCCCGCCTCCAGACCAGCTAGACCATATCAACAACGTGCGCGATTTGGACTTGTTCTTGGCCCATTTGACGACCCAGTCCAACGTAATCCACAGCGTCACCAAAAAGTTTGTTGGCGACTCGCTGAAGGAGGGCTCGCATATCCAGCTGCAGATCCGACGCTACTTGGAGCTCAAAGCAAACCACAACGGGCTGGCGCCCCCGTTTTCTGAAAACCGCAAGACCCCAACCACTCATAGCTCGGAGTATCTCCCTCCAGCCTCCCCAGAATCAAGTATATCCATTGATCCACAAGGGATTCTGGAGAACATGCCAAAGGAGCTTCTTCTACTGCCTGAGTCGCACGCCGATGTGCAGCTTGGTGAAGCTGAGCTGGGCTCCTTTTTCACCTCTGGTTTTCTTCGCCCTTTGAACATGAACTTATTCGAGCAAGAAGACGGGCTAGTGAATGTCGACATTATCAATGAGCGGGACCCGTTTTCTGGCAGCATGGTGCCCATCGAGAAAAAACGGCTGGACTCCTTGGTCGGACATGCGACCGGGCAGAAAAACGGATCGCTTGAATTGAGGCAGCTCAACACGAAGGCGTCGAAGAAAATCGGCTGTGGCTTCTGTAGTGGGGATACCCCTTGCTTGTGTTTTGATGCTGACAGTTTGTTCGGTGAGAAGTGATAATAGAAGGCCTCAGGAGAGTAAGTCGTGTGAGCGAAGCGTCAGTCTTGCTGGTAAAGCTACGCCAGTTCATACCTTCCGCGGCCCAAAAAACTCTGATTCGAGAGAGGTTATATATATAAAATCCCGAGGCAGGGCCAGAATTACGAGACAATGTCAAGAAAGTACACGTGTGCTAGAGCGTCAGTATCATCGAACTGAATATATGCTTCGGTACGTAAATAAAAATATTGCCAACGACCCGCTTCCGCAAGCGGGCGATCACCATCACCAGAAGATCATCCAGGAACCGATAACGGCAGTGGCAGCCACGACGGCGTACCCGGTTCTGTACACGCCCGAAATGGTCAACTCCTTTCCAAGATCCCACACAAGATGTCTAATTCCATTAAACGAATGAAACACGAATGGGAATGCCATGGCGGCCTTTGCGACCAACTTGGCAGCAAGAGGCAAACCGGCAAACGCCGAGACAAGCACCGCAGAGTCAAATGGAACGCTGAGAAGCGATGTGGCGGCATATCCACAGGTCAACGCATAGAAAGCGCCGGCCATGGCGACACCGGTGATTCTGTGGAACGAGGACAAAATCATGGTTATTTGCGGCGTGTAGATGGTCAAATGTGGGGATACAGGACGATTCTTACGTTGGTTCACAAGAAGCTCTTGCTCCTGGTTGTGTGAAACCTTCACGGTCGACGTGGAGGAGGCTCTAACGGCGCTAAAAGCGGCGCTCCGGAGTGGAAATCTTGCAAGTGCTGGAGAGTTAGTAAACTGACAAAATCAAGAAAGCTTATAGAACGGACAAGGGGCTCAACCCATGGTTTGTGCGAATACACTATGCTTTGATGAGATGCCTTAGCAGTTTCGCTTGAGACGTATGAGAACCTCCAGTGCTGAACTCGCTCACTCTTTGCATCGCATGGAATCGTGAATCTGGTCTAGTCAGAATCTTTGTGAAGTTCTTGCATGCACAAGCACCGGTCACATCAAGTTGAGACTTCAAAGACGGACGGCCGAAAACTTGCTTGTCGTACAAGGCATGTGCTAAACATTGCCACAGGATCTCGCGCTGAGGTGACTTGAAGCGGAAATCATGCTTACCGGTGAGAAATACTTCGGGTATAATCAGACTTGATATTTGAGCCTGAGCGTTCTCCCAACCGAGGAGGTGCTAGGAAAATTATGGCTGCAGCAAGTCAAGCGCATGCTGCCGCGTGAAACTTGGTGTTTGCCCGTCTTAAGTAGAAAAGAAGTAAAATTCAACATACGTCTTAACCCAACACGAGAAAGCATTATAATGTATGGGGAATAAACGGGGTTTTGATGAGAGATTTCTACTCTGTGAGTTCACTAAAATGGGTGCGGGAAGGAAACCTGATGATTCCGGGGTCATAAGCGTAAGGACCAATGAGGTAGCTGCAAATTACGCGACATCTCCGGGATGTGTCGGTCACGTGATTTTTGAGCGGACCAACGGCACGTGACCGATTGCTCGAATGCTATTTCCATGCCGGGCAGAGTCAACTGACGTCCTTTTCTTTCCAATCGGTGTCAGTGATATCGAACGATTGAATATTATATTGTGTTTGAATTTCTGGAACTCCTCTGCTTTTTTGTGGTATAATTTTGCGATTCGGTCTTACTTGAGTGCAATTTGTATTCCAGTTGACGTTCCAACGTGGGGTCTACACGCGGTAGTAGCTCGCTATCTGGCTGCAAAATAGAGTTTGTTAATGGAAACTTCCACCAACATCTCCACACTCGGGAAATATTTTGAAAAAAAGAATTAAGAACTTCACCGCTCTCCAGGAGCCTCGCTTTCTTTTTCCATCATTGCTTTCAACGACGATTCAAACTAGTTCACCTCGTTTCAAAAGGCGACACCTCCGTCTTGCAAGCCACACGTACGACGGGCAAACATTGCCATCTAGGTAATGAACATATCGAGTTGATTTTCGTATCTACGACCCAAGTCGCCCCGGAAACTGCTAGCGGAAAAGTACGAAAATCAAGCTATTTCAAAAAAACCGAGGGAATCCTTTCCTAAATTTTGCCATAGTGACACCAAAGCACTTCGATTTATTGGCACAAGCAAATGCGAACAATGTTAAAACTCATGAAATGTTTGAGACTTTCAAAGAAGCATCAAAAGCTTGCACGAGATGGTGGACTAATGGATGTGTCTTCGTTTCCGAAGCCGCTTATGAGTAATAAGCTGAGAAGGCAGTATCACTAGTTGAAAAAATTGAAGGAAGATCTATACAGCTTGAAATAAAAATTGTATACCGGTCTTCGCCGGGAGATTGTCAAAGCTGGCGCCACGCTCAAATTTCTTTGAGAATCCAGCCGGGTGATATTGTTAGAAAAGCGTTCACAAAAAAATGATAAAAAAAAAACGTGGAGATATGCCGGAGAACAGAAGAACAAACGGTTATGGACAAGTCTGGTACTGATTTCTTTTGCATGCAGATCAGTTGATTGATTAGCTATCTGGAAATTACTGGTCATTTGGCTTTCTTTATTGAGAGGGAAATTAAAGTTTGTTGTTTTAAATAGCCCGCCTTGCTTTCACAGACATTATTCATGGGTCTGAAAGGTGTAGTCAGAGACCCCAAACTCTTTAGTGTCTGGAAAATAGCGACGCTTCAACTGCGGCTTTGGAATTGTTTCCCTTTTCACCCACTCAGCCTCTTCGTTAGGTGAAGACGAAAGGCTTCTTCGTCCTCAACACTTCGATAGCGTGCACGGCGTTCGCGTTCCAAGTGCACAAATCAAGGTTTTCGAAGTGGGGATTAGAGACAAAAAGCTTTGAATCGTACTTCATCCCAGAACGAAATTAATCAAAGGAATCTTGTCTCTGCCTTTCCCATCTCATAATATTTTTTAAGGCGGAATCTGAAGTCTATTCATTTGTACTGTTTACGAAAGGTGTGTGTTCCGCCATAAAGTATTTTGCACCCAAAACCAACGTCCGGCATGTAAAGGCTGTCTGGCGCTTCCCATGATAAAAGTGGTTGTTATCTCTTTCAAAAAACAGCTTCTATTTTTCAAATCGTGATCTTGCTCCTTCGTCATTTGCCTTCTTCAGTATGAGCTGGTTTTATCTTCCTTTATTGGTAGCGATCGTGTGTTTCTTGCGCAGACTAGTGCTTCCGCCAGGCAACTTCCCAAAAAACATCCCGACAATCCCATTCTACGTTGTTTTTATCCCCATGATCACAGACTGGGACCAAGAGACCATCTACAAGATTTTTTTCAGGGAAAAGTTGGAGAAGTACGGCGCGGTGAAAATGTACTTTGGCTCGCGCTGGAACGTTCTTGTAACCCGGCCTGAGTACGTGGCCCAGGTGATACGAAATAATGATGTTTTCGAGAAAAGCGGGAATTCGGAGAAATTGCCGCATGCAGTGGTGCTGGAGTATCTCGGCGACAATATTATATCCGCTGGAAACGATCAGTGGCGCATTTATAGAAAGGTGATGACTAACAGCATTTTATTCCCCGATTCGCGACACATAGACTCCCATTTGGAGAGCCTTATCTCTGTGCTTGGCAGTGAAACCCAAAAGAAGCAGCCGGTTCTCGTTCCCAATATTCTCCAGCGGTTTTTTTTGGCATGCATTGGTGACTGTGTCATTGGATGTGACTTGGATACGCAGGTCGATGGGCAGACGATACTCGACCGTGTGCGGTATTTGAAGCGCCAAATCTTCCGCCCGATTTATATGAACTTTCCCGATTTGGACCGGTTGCCAATTCCGGTCAGGATGCGGGCAAGAGTAGCGGTGAAGGAGTTTAAAACCTTGCTTCGGAACAAGATCTTGCTCGAACGGACGGTGGAAAACAATCACCGGTTGGGGCCTCAGCTAGCACTTGCCTACGAAACGGGCGAAATCACAGAAAAGCAGTTTGAAGACAACGCGATTATTGCGCTTGTCGCCGGCCACGAAAACCCTGAGATGCTCTTGACCACAGTGCTTTATATGCTTGCCAAGCACTCGAGAATCCAGCGCAAGTTGCGTACGCAGCTTAACGAAGCAGGCGCAGAAAGAAAAGACGAGTTGCCGCTTTTAAGTGCCGTCATTTTCGAGAGCCTCCGCATGTACCCCCCAATTGCACAGCTAGTGAATCGTATCACTAGGGATAATATTTGTTTGGGAAAGGATATTATGATTCCCAAGGGTACTTACATTGGTCTCAACAGCTTGGCTACGCAGCGTGATCGGAAATGCTGGCCCGATTCAGATTCGTTCAGGCCAGAACGATGGGGCGACTCAGAAAAAGAAATCATGCAGAGATATACTTTGGCAAAGAGTCGCTGTGAACTCACGGCATTCCACGGACGAAACCGGGCATGCTTAGGAGAGAAGTTTGCCTTAATGGAAGTGCGCAAATGCGTGGCTGCGATTTTGCAGAACTTCGAGTTTGCGTTGGATCCATCGTGGAAAGAGCGTATCACGCCCGTTGGTCCGATTTGGCCCGTACAGCTCTCCTTGGTGTTCACAAAATTGTCAGGAAAAGACGAGGAATAAGCAGACCCAAGCTTATCTAGGGTTATTAGTCGAGGATTAACTGGTAGAGGCTGGCCTGACAACGGCTTTGAACTGGAAGAGATCTATTTGAACATAAACATACATTTTCCTTCACGCCTCCAAGCATCTAATCATCTCACATAAACAAATGCACGAATGAAGCAGACTATTAGGAGGCGACTGGTATTCGTAATGTGAGCGACTTGATTGGCTATCGTGCTTATCGAACCTCTCGAGTGCATACATAATAGATGAGGAAGAAGTCCAAACTAAGTCGGTTGCTTCTTAATACTGTACTCGAGGCCGTTTCCCGAATTCTTTGAAAAAGCCCAGGATTCTCCAACATTCTCAGATATCGACCCAAGGATATTAGGTGAATGGAGATTAGGAACCCCAGGCTTTTTTGTTTGTTTGTCAGGCGATAAGAGGGTGCAGGTGTGGCACGCGAGCATTGATTAATGGCACGTGATGACACTGCCAAATTTGCATTTCATACTCTGTGAATAATTCTGTCATAGTCTTCGAAGTAATAAGAGAGATAGGCAAGACCCTTGCAGTTCAAAAAGCCCTAGCTAAACACACAAGCCCACCCGATTTTCAAGCGGGTAAATCAAAGGAACAATGAAACTTTGCCCTGAATAACATCTGATCGCGGTCGCTTTTGGCGGCAAGGTTCCTATTGTTTCGCGCCGGAAACAATGTGATAAGATACCTTTTCGTGAATTATCACAATTTTTCATGATGTTGCATTTTTTCTGTCGCGGGAGGTGCCCAGTAAAAAAAAAAAACCTCTTTTACGAATGCAGGCTAGAACTATAAAAGCACTTTTTGGCGGGTATTAGCGAGGCGCCGGTATTCCGCACAAGGCACTACATAATCTGTAGGATCAGGAACTAAATCTAACAAAGAATGATTTTACAAGCACCGTAAATACCTCGCCCACTTGAGTATTGTAGTCAAAACCTTCCGTTATCTTGCTGACAAACTGGCTGCACCCAGGCCCCATACAATATGGAACGAGTTCATTGTGTGGTGCTATGTGCACTCGCACGCCTCGTGAGGCACGAATAAATGTCCGTCTGCCATTTCGGTCCATTCACTATCCCCCGGCTATTACTAAAACTTTGTCCGACTGTCGTTTCAAAACCGACAACTGAGAAACCCAAAATCTCACTTTGCAAGATCTGGGCCCCATCTGAAATTTCACGGCCCCCTCGCCCCCTTCACTCCTTGCCCGCTTACTAGATACCTAGATCTGCACCTGCACCTTCCACCGGCCGCCTCTGCCTATTCAACCACGTCCCCTCGCTACTTCTTTCAGATAAGCCTAGGTGAGCACTTCCTTTCAAAAAAAAAGAACATCAGCAAAACACCTTTTGGCGAATCTGTGAAAGGCCAAACCCACTCTAGTTCTTTTCTTGGTCTTGTTTGAGCGTGCTTTTTCCCATATACCCCTTGCTTTTAACCGCCCACAAACCCCCTGGCCTTAGCCGCCCTCTAGCCCAATGCAGAACCCCTCTGGCCTGGCCACAATGGTCGAAACCGCCACGAGTCAAAGCGTTTTTCCAGCTATGAAGCCGACAGGCGCAACGCAAATGGGCCGCCAAAACTCGGCGCTGGGTTTTCCGGCTCCTGAGACCGCCGGGCGCTTATCTCCAGGTTCTGCTCAACAGAACGCGGATCTGGGTCCGGAACCACAGGCCATAGCCGCCCCAGAACAAAACAAGCTGGCGGAGTTATCGTCGTCAGGCGACTCGCGCCCCATCTCGCCCACGGAGCAGGATTCTGACGAGAACTCGGAGAGCGCGGGGGACCTCCAGTTCAAAAAGAAGGATTTCCAGAGATCCCGCACCCAGCTGTTCCAGTCGGTGCTCTCGTCGGCATCCTTGAAGTCGTTGAAACAGCAGTTCACCATGCCGAAGCAGCCGCAGTTGAAGCGCAATCCTAGCACAATCTCACAGAGCAACACGAAGAACTTCCAGTCATTCATCCAGGCGCCAGTGCTACTGCTGGTGACTAACTTGCGCGCCGCCGACGATGTTGAGATCGGCCAGCGGCTCCCGTTCGACCAGAAGCGCAACGCTGAGCTGGACGGGAAGTCTCGGAGAAAGCTGCTGCTAGATCCCGCCGCAGCAAACGTCGTCGAGCCGGGCGGCAAAGTGTATGACGAGGACGGCGTTGTGGACGACCGAGATGACGAGGATGTTTACAAAGAAGAAACGACCCTCCAGCAGCAGCGGCTCACTCTCAATGCGCTCAAGAAACTCTCTCTCTCACTAGCGCCAATTATTCGCTCTGACGATGATGAACAGGGTCCGCAATCGCGGCAGCTCACAATGAAACCGCTCAACTCGCCACGCCAAGAAGTGCGGCCTGAAGTCAGGCCGATGCGGGATTTACGGCCCGTGTTGCGTTCTGCCAGCCTGCGGAAAATCAAACCTTACCAGCCTGCGGAAGTCGACCTCTCGTCGTTTTCAAGCTTGACGCGTCAAAGCAAGCACAACTCCGAAATTAGTGTGGCCCCGCAGCCGGCATCGGCGGCTCTAGATTCACGCCAGCGAGCTGAGCATCAGATTAGTCGGCCCAGCCAGGCGCAGGTCGAGCGTGCGTCTCATTCGCATCCGCAAACACAAACCCAAGCTCAAGCTCAAGCCTCAAGTTTAGGTCAGGTACAAGCTCAGACAGATCACTTGCCGAGGTCGCAAACGCAGAACTCGATGGATCATCAGAATTTTCAAGCCGCCAAGTCACAGGCGTCTCACTTGCCCGATTCGCGGGTGGATTTTCTAGATGCAAGAGGGACAGGCTCCACCAGCGCTAAGTTGGATACCAGCTCACAAAAAAATGACTTGCTTCCGAGAAACACTGATGTGGGGAATTCCAACCCTTGGCTCAACAGCTCAAGCTCCCTGGTCACAAGGATGTCGAGCAGACTCTCGGGAAATATTGGCGAGACTCAAGTGCCCGGCGTTAGGGTCCAACAGGGCCTCATGCGCCCAGCACAAGTAGCCACAGACTTGCATCAGCGGGAATATCCTGGACGAGGACACGCTCAGGTGTCTGAGATGTCACATGGAAGCTCTGTTGGCTCCACAAAACTGCACATGTATGACAAGAGACTCCAGCAAATCAACGGATTTCGAAGCCCCATGTACGTCCCCGCGGTTTTGCGCAAGACTGTTGACGAAACGTCGGAACTCGGGCCAGAAAGCGTCGAGAACCACGTAGACCATAATGTACCTCAAGTCAGAGACGCGAGTTCCTCTGCAGCGTCGGTCAAGTCGGTCGAGCTGACTCTATCACTAGAGCCGAGCTCGTCTCCCGGGATCCACATCAAGACTGGACCATACGAGCTCAATCGAAGGCGTTACGACTATATTTTAAGGGCAGCGCCCACGAGAAAACATTGGCTCAAAGACGAAAGCGTGATACAGTGCGGCATCGAGCATTGTCACAAGAAATTTAACTTTTTTGAAAGAAGACATCATTGTCGCAAATGTGGTGGGATCTTCTGCAAAGAGCATACCTCGCATTTTCTCTACATTAACCACCTAGCCCAATTTACTACGGGTGGGCGAGGTACCTTATCTCGTGTTTGCGATAAGTGTATCGAGGAGTACAACGAATTCATGAAAAATGAGTTTGGGGACACGTTCCACAGGCCTCTGTCTCGGGAGTCGTTGCCGCAGCCATCAGCTCTCAGCAAGATCGACTATCGGAAAGAAATTTTTTCTTCTAAAGCGAGTGGGAACATACCAACGAGACTGACTGAGACCGGAGAGGACAATAACGCTTCCGAACAACTCGTTGGCTCGGTTCCGGCAAACTGGAGTTGGTCATCCTTCTAGACTTGGAGAGCCCTGCAAAGAAATATCGGCCCCGGTGGGCCAGAGGTGTATTTATAGATTCTTTGGGGATTGGTTCTCATTACTAAGTTGCAAAAGGCAAATCAGTGCTGCGAAAAGATTCTGACGTCATGAGTGAGATATGTATGAATAAACGTAGTCATCGCTTGAGGATGTCAAATGTGCTAATAAGTTTTGCCATAAGCTTCTGCTCCTCACATCCATCTCTTTTGCCGCCAGAACTAGCATTCAGGTTCACCATACCGATTGAAGTACTGAGTTGGGTTTACCTCCTAACACGCAGTATCTCTTATCTCAGAAAGAAAAAAGGTATTACAAATCTCCATTTGTTGAAACTTGTTAAGAAAGGATCCTACAATCACATGTTTAGAGATGGTTCGGGTCCACCACGT
>JAKUBE010000641.1:0-20133 GCA_030674755.1 Metschnikowia henanensis | reverse complement strand
TGCGCAATTGTTCATAAGTGTGTGATAATGGTGCCAACATTGATTCTAATTTCATTGGAGTTTCGATGCCAAGGAGTTCCCACACCCGTTTAGTTTTCTCACACGTATTGTAAAGGTGGTATAACATTTGGGTCAGATCGACTTCCAACAAGCAAAGAGCACATCGGAAGCCTCTTATGGGGCGAGGAGTGTCATGAATGGGAACATGAGATCATTTGAGGGCCTCAATTGATGTGTCCAAATCAGGGACGAAAATTTAATGCCATGACTCAAGCTATTAGAAGCTTCTTGAAGCACACTGTATACTCCAAGTGAAGTGAGACGAGCCTAAAATTGTTTCATGATAATTTTAAGGGCATTTTATAGCTTTTGAGCGATATTTGTGCCGAAAAGCGTGAAGCCCGAAGAAAAAATAACTTTAAACAAATCAATATGATAAACCAGGCCTCAGCTAAATTTCAATAAGGCTCTGTGGCCGAGCGGTCTAAGGCGGCAGACTCAAGTTCTGTTATCGTAAGATGCGCGTGTTCGAATCACGCAGGAGTCATTCTTTTTTGAACAGGAAGTTGCGTATCGATAAGCTTCATAATATCACGTTTTTTTTCAGTTTTATTTGTCGTCATTGTTAAAATTTTCCATCTCGCTGGTTCGCCGCGCGCCCTTCGTTATCGCGGCAGCGGGCGTCGAGGCTCGGGGTTTGTATGAAGGATGGTTCAATTCCATCTTTGGCGAACATAATAAAAAAACTACCAGGAATGTTTTCCTGCAAAGAGGAAGAATAATCATTCTTGTGAATAAGTCTCCAGCGAAAGGCTGTGATGATTGAGATAATTCTCATCGGTCTGGCTACATCTTCTTCTCCGTTATCAGTTGTTTTTATGTACCAGACTGTGTACTGCACCTGCTGACTCTGCTCTCGGTTATCGAGTCGGGCAGAATCCACGTTTTTTGTTTCGAGCACCATATTTACAGTGGACGGCGGAACCTAGGAGATAAGTATGGCAAGAAGAAAAAACGCTAACATAGAGAAGACTGCTTCTTCTCGTTCGCTGGCGGCAATCTTTAACGAGAATTCGCCGGAGCAGCTTTTGGCCCCGACTACTGAGAAATCAGAAGAAGACATTTCAAGGCTGCCCGTTGCAGAGGAAGACGATTCGGTCGAGACGGCCAAATTCCCACTCAACATCATCTATGAGTTCCAAGATTTGTTGAACAACCATTTGACCGTGCTGAAAGGCGTGCAAGCGATGGTTTGCTTGTACTTATGCCAGATCTTCTATATTCACTTGCATAAGGAGAGCGGTATGGACGTCATTTCTGCCGTTGGATTCAACATTGCGAGTGCAATAGTTGCCATGTACTTGAGCCATCGGTCGTTGAAGAAGAAGCATGACGCGTCGCCAGAAACGGCGCCGTACCCAGAATTGCCTGCCTTCAACTCGATATATGCGTTTTTCATCCCGTACTCCTTCGTCCTCTTGTTGTCTGACCCATCTGATCCGTTTTTCCAGGTCAACTTGTCCTTGACAAACTTCTCTTTGAAAAACTTGCATCCGGTGGCGAAAGTGTTGTCCGCTTTTGTTTACAACTATATGTTCAGCGACTCGAGCACATTGGACGTTATGCAGTTTGCGCAGGTGGTGTGGATCTATTTCATGGTGGAATTTGCATTGAGCTCATGGAACGAAAAGCACACTTCCGGTGACGAAGGTGAAACGCATGTGACGCGCACAATGGACCCCACTGAGATTCACATTGTGGCGATTTTCATGGTCAACTTGCTTGTCAACTTCAAGGTGACCGCCACCAGCGGAAATACGCCGATTGTCATCGTGCGGATCTTGTCGATCGCTCTCTTTGGCGCACTTGCAGTGTCGACCCCTGTATACTATGAGTACCTCCTGTTGCAAAAAGGTGTGGCCCGTTCAGCCGCGTCGCTTCTGGTGGTGTCTGTCTTTGGTGCGGCTTTCTACTTGATCACTAATTATACGTTCCAGCTTTTCGTGGAGAAGCAGGAGGTTCTCCATTGGTTGTTTGCGTTCATTTCAGACTCGCCTTCACGCACCAAACTCCTTCAAGGGTGGGTTCTTGCGCTTGCGGCGGTAGTGCCTGTGGTGTTCTTTTTGGCTTCCAAAGATGTGCTTTCGCTCAACTTCAGACGTAAAATATGGCATTTCGCTCTTGTCGGTGCTTTGGCGTACCCCGCCCTTGTGCAAGAACCCGCTTTCTCTGCTCTCGCTATCATGGGCTCGGCCTTTATCTTCATGGTCCTTGAATGTCTCAGGTGCACCAGGATCACCTTCTTGGGCGATTTCCTCAACAATCTGCTCCATTTATTCCAGGACGAAAAGGACTTGAAGGGGCCCTTGAGCTTGTCGTACATATTCTTGGTGGTTGGCGTTGCCATTCCTATTGGATACGGCGTGTTGCTTGACGACGTGGTTTCTATGAGATCCTACCTCGGCCTTGTTGCTTTGGGCTTGGGCGACTCTTTTGCGTCCATTATCGGCAAGAGGTTTGGAAAGAATAAATGGAGAGGCGGGTCGCGTACCCTCGAGGGAACATTGACCTACGTTGTGGTGACGTTTGCGAGTTTCGTGTTTATTGACTACCTTCTCTTACCTGAGAGCGCACGCGTCAAGAACTGGGAAAACATTGTCATTGTGTCTCTTGTTGGAGGTGCAATCGAAGGCTCTGCATCGTTGAACGACAATGTGTTGATTCCATGCATCACTTTGATAGCATACGAGTTGCTCAACAAGGTGTTTTAGAAGACTAGTGAGGCTACCTATATCGAGAGTTGCCATAAACATTCATAGAAAACATTTATACATAAACGGTATTCATCTGGTACTTTCTCTTGCGGTCTCAAACAAAATACTGAGGGAGACACATTTCGTAGTCGTCACGGGCCTGAGGTTTTTTAAAGGTAGTATCGAAGGAGTCACTTGCGAACATCTGTTGCAGTTTCGCTGCCGGCACATTCATTTTGATACTGGGGTCCTGGAAAAAGACATTCGAGCATTTCTTCAAATACAGCTCCAAGTCCTCATGGGGAGAAGATAGAATCGAGTCCACAAACACAGATTTGCAGTGCGGTGCAATAATTTGCGGGTGCTGACACGTCCTCGGCAAATCCAAATCCATAAAAAAACGTGGCTCGTCATAATAATCTGAGCACTGCGAGCAGGAGGGCCGCGGTGGCTGGGTATATTGCGCCCGCGAGTTTACTTTAAACGTGAGCATATGCACCAGATAATCTTCCAATTCGGACTCTTCTTCCGAGTCTGGACCGCTTACGTGCACGTATCCCTTGTCGGACTCCTTGCTATTTTTCAATTTCACTCTGGTGTTATTTTTCTCCGGGGCCTGGTTAAATTCAACTATTCCGTCACCACAAAATTGCGCGTCGCACCCACCGTAAGAATCGTCATAGTCGGAGTCGCTGTCAAATACCAACGCGTTCTCATGGTCTTCCGAACGAAGCTGGTCAAGATACCGATAGTCGAAAATGTCCGAGGACCTTGCGTATGCCAGCAGCATCGATGACGCCGACCTCGAAGCTCTCAAATTCGATTGGTAGTATGGCTCTCGAGACAGCCTGCGCACAGATTTTGGGGCCAGAGGAGGCTGGGCACCTACCATGAGAGGGTAGTCTGTCGAAGGCAGCACTTTAAAATGCTGGGCCGTGAGTTGCACACGGGGGAATTTGCTTACGTGATCATCGAGAAAGGGCTCTTTGGCGATCATTAACCGGGTGGTGAGGAAGAGAAAAAAAGAGTTGTTTGCCGAAATAAGTTTGGATTCTCGGGGCCGTGTGTACATTGACGCGCGTCGCTATCTATAGGGCGATAAGCGTGTGTGCGAGCGCGGTGAGCTCTGATAAGCAACAGGCTATGTGAAGGATGTTTACTATTAGAGGAGTGCTGGCACATACCATTATGAAACACATTAATTGGCAAAGCGGTGTTTTGATCTTTGAGGAAACATTTTGGAGCTGTAGGTTCTATGGAGAAGGCGCTTGCAGCTTTTTTTTGACGACGAGAATCTTGAAGGAAAAGTATAAAGGTTCTTCAAAGCCTCTGGTTGAGAATTGCCAGATTTCTCGGTGATTGCGTCCCACGTGCGCCGGTCCCAGGATTATCGCAACAGTACAGCCGTTCGTTTATTGTTATTCTTAAAAAGTTAATTGTTGCAACATAAATTTGAGACAGCGAGCTTAACAGACATCTTGATTTTCAAAACGACGCATTGCAGAGCTCTCAAACCCCTACGAAATTATACGCCTGTGTCTATCATAGTAACGCAGGTTCACTACACACACGTATCGTGTTCACTTGGAAATGTAGAGAATATCCCAATTTAATCTTACTGGGCAACGTTGCTGTGCAAGTGTGATGCCTCTTACGTTGAATCTGCCACCCGTTCTCTTCTCTAGCACTCTCATCCATTCCCGAGTAATCGACCTTTTGCACAACTGGCGCTTTCCATGTCATTTCTGTCTTTTGAAAGGGCGGAATTGGCTGAGAGAGACTCACAGGATTTGGAGCATTCTTAGCACTAGGACCGGTAGATTGGCTTTGTTGCAAATCAGTAGAGCACTCAGTAATATCCTGAGTTGACCTCGACATGTCCACCAAAAGAGGCATCAGGACGTGGGATATATCTACGGTCCGATCCGATGCACTACTCTCAACTCGTGACTCGGTCACCTTTTCAACAGCCTCACATATAGGCCCCAAAGTAGAGCCATTACTCGCTGTCAAGGTTGAGTCATTGATCAGGGTCAAAGGCTCTTCAACCTCACCGTCTTCTTTGATAATAGCTGGAAAAGATTACAAGACTTCTTCGAAACACGAAGTATCGTTTTGGAAGCTTGCCCATTCCATTCTTTGTCTTCTGGGGCGGGGGGTCTGGTAATCATCATCTCCAATGTCGGTTAAAACCAAGTAAGGGTTATAAGAGAGTGTGGATTGGGTCCCGACGCCTTCAGATGCCTGTACAATCTTTTGCTCAGGCAAGCTCGTTCCATTCCAAGACTCATTGTTTTTCTTTCTCTGGGTCGATCTCCTTCTGTTTCTACGCTTTCTACCCTGTGTCTTCCACTCTCCTTTAGTGTCGTCCACTGAAAAAGCAATCTCCTTAGGAGGGAGTGCTTCTACAATGGATCCCACAACAAAAGCCGTACTGCTGGCCAAGCTGAGCATGTCACCGAGAAAATCTTCGCTCACTCCCTTAGCGTTACCATTAATAACAGCTGGGTCTACAATTTCCGAAGGCGCCACTGACAGCTTAATTGAGCAGTGTGTTTCAGAATCTGAAGAGAAAGAGTTAGCAGAAGAAGCATCGGTGTCATTATCCGACAACATAGAGAAAAGTTCGAGGGGAACTGGAGAAGACGAGTCATACTCCTCTGTTTTTGCAACCAACTGAAAAGTCGGAGCAATACCAGTGGAGAGGTTGAAAAAATTGTGAGAAGACGCGCCAGTGTCCAAAATGCTGGCAATGGCATTGGGTTTTATTCCAGGGTCACGAATCACAAAGGGTTGGATGTTTGATGAACACCAAGCTCCCGGAATTTTGGCCATATTTGAGGTGGCAAATTCAGCCGGAATAGAGAGCTTTGGGAGAGCTAAAATTATAGAATAAGCAGTGGGGCCTTGCCCAGTGACATCTAAAATCCAAGTCATGAGTCCTATAAGGACTATAACAGTGTCAATCATCGCTGGTGGTTTTTGTGTGTGAAAGAAGAAGAGTAAAAATAAGGACATAAAAAAAAGGGCGAGCACCCCCATATATAGAAGAAATCAGTTTTTTGTGTTCTGCTGTTGGCATAACATGAAAACGGGGACCGTGACTGTGAGAAACGATTGTGACGCACAAAACGCAGCAGAATAAAAGGCAATGTGACGGAGGATAGATGTTGTATTATGTTAAAACACTATGCCTGTTAATCTGACTTGTATTTGTTATCACACTGTTTAAAGCTGTGGGAACTCAACCTAGTCGCTGACCGTTGTTCTTCCGTTTATCAAGACTTCAAGTTCTCTCTTACACCATAAGACTGAATGTAAATAGGCGGTGAATACATACAATGACATTTCAGGTAGGTGCGCTGCACTTCAAGTGTCAAAGAATACAGAATTATCAACTGCGTCGGCTGAGGGGAAGTAGATAGGAGGGGGCTTTAACATGTATTCCGATGAGAATTTGCAGCCATTCGTATTGCGATGTCGCCATATAGTCCAGCTAAAAGATTGTGCACACTTCAAGCAAAGAACAAAGCAAGGACATAGAAGTTACGGAAATAACTACTCAGAGCCTCATATTATTTCATCGGTATTATTTTAATGGGATGAACCAAATATAGTGTTGTCCCTCAATTCGGAAGCGCGGGTCTATTACAAGATCGAGTCTCTCGGCTGGAATCTCTTATGCTGAGTGCTGAACGGGGTCCAAATAAACATCTTTCTGAAGTGAAGCGATCAAAAACAGTGCAAATCGAATGAATGCTCTAAGAATCTGTATCTCTTTAAACGTACCGATGTATGTTCAGGCCTTCGAAAGTTCCGTTTTCACTCGACGATATAGACAGCAGAAGATATAACGTTTTATCGGTACGAGGCTTGACATTAGTGTTCGTGATTGTTGCAATTGGAAAGATCCTAGAGGGTGATTCACAAACAGCAGAGGCCTGCTTGAGTCTATCGGAGAATCTCATGGTGCTTTTTGGCCCTCCTGTGAGCCTCGGTGACTTCATTCATCTTGGAAATTTTGTGTTGCTCAACAAAATTCCGTCCTTATCCATTGGCGGTTGTTGGTTCCGGGAGTCTTTTCCATCTTCGTCCGACTTGTTTCCAACGTGATGCCAAGAATAGATTTTGTAAGCGTCTGTGGGACCAAATATAATCTTTTTCAAGTTAGATGTGTATCCTTTACAAAGAATAGAATGAGTGCTTCCAAGTACGGTCTTGCTGAAAAGACAAGGCAATTCTAATATGAAGCTTGAATCCTGATTTATGCTTGTTTATCATTTAAAATTATCACTGCGACTTTTCAATCATCACTCGAAGTGAAGATAAGCAATTAAGGCACTTTCTTGCTCTTTGCAAACCGATCATAATTTGTGATCTTACAATTGCTCCATTCAGAGCGTGATATACGCCCTCTATCACACTTCCCCTACGAGCCTGCCGAACGGGTGAAATGGGCTCAATATCCGTGGAAAACGGACGAAAGTGTTACACTTCCTCCATTTTATTTATATTAATGGATCATGATACTTCGATGTGAAAGAGAGAATTACATGGCCGCGAAGTTAGCCTCCGCCCTCAAGGCTTTATACTTCTGCTTCGGAGACTTCAGCCTCAAAGCTTTTAATGTTAACTTAGCTTGTAAAAGCTGCGTCTCAAAAACAATTTTCAAATTGCCTTGCTCCTTCTCCATGTTTTTTTTCAAAACACTCCATGATTCGATCGTGCGCGAGAGGAGGTCAACGGTTTTTGAGTAGCCCTTCAAGTGAGGATCAGGCACACCTTCAGAATTGAAAAACAGCAAGAGTTTTGCGTTTACCTGAATCAATTTGCATATCAAGATGTGTGCTGCGCTCTTGCTGTGCTCATACGATCTCATCAATTCACTCGAGTCGATTATGCTCTTATACAAGTCTTGAGCAAACGCAAGTTTTCTTTTAAGCTTTTTTTGAGGGAGAGAGGCAGTTTCAAAAGTTGCGTCGAGGCCACGTAAATCTTTAACAAGCGGCTCGTTCAGCCATGCGATTCCTGGATTCTTGAAAATGACGACATCCATCAAAGTTCGTAGTCGTGCTATAAAAGTTTCTAATTGGTCATCAACTACTTCCGGCTTTATTTCTATATTGGCTCGTAAATATCTTCGCACAGATGAATCACTTGTCTTGTTGATGGCTTCAGAGGACTAGTCAAAACTTTAGTAGTGTTGCTAATCAAAAAAAGTTTCGCCCTCCTGTCTGGCGGCCCTATGCTTTTCTCTTCCATGTTCAATCCGACCACCAAAGAGCAAAAAATACAGGGCAAAATGAGTGAAATTTGCATTAAAGAGTATTGGTTGGAGGGATGACTGATGGACCAGGCTCCGACTGTCGATATATCTCCATCGCACGAATACGAATGAGAATATTTTGTTCCTGGGAGTTTATATTTTGCGTTTGCTTAATTTAACCTGCAATGGGCAATTGTGACGCTTGAAATTGATGTGATAAGACTGAATTTTGCACCGCCAGATCGAGGATTGGAGTTTGAACGTTATGAAACGGCATTTAAAGCACAGCATTGGACTGTTGCGGAAACTTCTAGAAAAGTTATTTCCACCGCTCCATTGCAAAACTATTATAATTGTACTTTCTGCATTTACGAACAAGATAATTTAAGATTTGGTCTCGCCTTACAGTATCCTCGAGATAAGTGGATAAGCTTTGACAGACATTGTTATCTTCACAAACAAACGCAAATTTGATTTTTGTGTCACCGTAAATATCTGGAATCCGGAATGTCTCGCAAAGATTTCGGTTTGTCTTGCCCCTTTTGGGTGATTCATGTGAATATGAGCCACGGTAATCTAGCAAACTTTTTTTTAAAAAAAGGAGTTCCTGGATGCGAGCAGATTTCTATTGAAATGGCAGTTCTCATTTTCTAAATCAGTCTTTGAAGCCTCAATTGGTTCCACCGGGATCTGATATTTATCTCGCCTAAGCACAGGGTCCATGAATTCATGCGCACTTTTGCTGTGGCACCGGGCCATTTCTCTCCGAAATACCTTATCAGATCTTGAGTGCTCTGGACAATCTCCGCATATCAGTAGCCGGCATTTTACTGGCCTGATAAAGTTTTGCGCTTTTGATAGACTTGCTTCCAGCCCGCCTCAGATAAGTAATCTGAAATCGTGGAATGAGATTGCCTATCGGTCTGTATGGAGGCACTCCTTATCGGGGCGCATACTTCGTCTGCATAATCTCCTCCACAGTTCCCCATCCCCTTCTCACCGATTTGATTTAAACTTTTTTTGCCCATTCCCGAGAGGGTTGCCGCCATCTGTAGGACCCCCTTAACTCTTTTACTCTATAAAATTCCAAAAGGTGTACAAGCAAACGTAACCGAGGTAAGCTTTTCAAATTGCGAGGAATCGGGCGTTTATCAGATCTCAAAACTATCGGAATTAAGCGTGGGACTACGAAGTCGACGCAGGTTGAGAGGCAGTACAAAAATTCTTATCAGCAACCTTATCGGCCAAGTACTTTTTTCAGCAAAGACATAAGCCACACTTTTTTTTTTTTGCGAAAGAATACATGCATTTCAAATTGAAATCAGTTGGCAAGCCTTAGAGCTCTTGTGATAATTCAGAACCAAATTTCCACCACTATCTGTTCCACTTAGCCTCCACCCTCCTGGAATTAAGCAGACATCCCAATTTTGAAACATGGCGATGATTCTGTCTTTTCGAGGCTCGGAGCAAGCGTCGCCCCCGCCTACAAGCGTCTCCAGGAATAGACGCTCATCCGTATCTCGGTCATCAGCACCAAATTTTACCAAAAGCCTTGGCATTTTCGACTTGTCAGCCTTACTGAATAGTTTACCTCCTAATACCGGACCAGCGGGACTGGCAGTAATCACACAAGGCCCAAATACGCTGTCCCCTCCGAATAAAAACTTGAGCCATGTGCCATGCAAGTTTTTCAGACAGGGCATTTGCCAGGCGGGAAAGGCGTGTCCTTTTAGCCACAGCTTAGATGGTACATCATCTGCGGATAAACTTCCGTGCAAGTATTTTCAAAAAGGGAATTGTAAGTTTGGCATGAAATGCGCTTTGGCACATATTTTGCCGGACGGCACGAGAGTGAATGGAAAACATACATCAAGTTCTCGCCGTTCCGGCGACCGCCATGATCACTCTAGAAGCCATAGCGGTGGGTCCCCTAAAAACAGCTTATCTCATGGCTTTTTGTTTCTGCCTGGAGGGAGTAAACACCTGGATTCGTCATCATCTGTAACTGGAAAACAGTACGCAGAGTTCCCTGAATCCAAAAGTCACGATTGCCTGAATGCTGTATATGGGGAAATTCCACCAAACTTCATCTCCCCGAGCACTTCAGCTTTTCTAAGAGAGTCCAGTTATATACTAGCCGATAGTTTGAACCCACAATCTGGACAAGACGGGATGCCTGGCTTTCGTAACACTGAGTGGCTGTACAATTCTGTGTCGAGATCTTTTGCGCAGCCCAGCGATGGAGGTCTTTCACATCAGGCAGACGAGATGATTTTTTCAAACGGCAACAGCTCGCATCAAATGCTGTTTGTGTCAAATGTCCCGCTTCCCATGAACGAGCTGATCTCGTCTGAATTCAGTTTGCATTCTCCCTTTCAGAACTCGAATCTGGATAACCAGAGGCCTTCTTTGCGACAGCGCTGGAGCTTATCGTCATCACCGTTGTTTGACATGAATCCAAAGTTTCAAGGGGACTGTGCTGTTGTGGACGACGAGGATACTGATTCCGAAGACACGTTCTACGAGGACTATATCCCTGCTTCTTTGGGAAGTCTTATATTCACGCCACAGGAGAAAGTGAGGCGTGCTTCGAGGTCGCAATCAGGGACACTCCTCGTGCGGCCAGATATTCAAACGGGCTCGCAGGCCGAGACCAAGTTGGTGTTCCCCACAATGCTAGATGGTTGCATTGAGGGACAGGGAGAGCTTTTCCGGATGAACTAGCTGGGCTGGCACATCCGAAGAGTTAAACTAAGAGAAAACGACGGGACGACTTATAAAAACTGACATTTTACGAAGGCACGTCAGGCTGAGAAATGGCCTGGTGAGATCCCTGCAAAAACTAGATATGCCATGTTAGTGACGAAACCACGACACAGGAATAGAACTCAGAGATTTGTTTAGATTGATTTAGATTGCTGTATAGGCACAAGGAAAAGGCTCAGAACACAAAGCTCCGCCTAAAGCCCCGCCTAAAGCTCACATGGGAAGTATCATTACGCTTCTGCAGAACCTATTTACAGTGTTTGAGGAGGCGGTGCTCTATAGATGTCAGCACACTCTTTCAAGTGGTGTTCTAGCGCCTTGATGTCGGCCATGTCCATCTGCGGCTTCAAGCCCCGGATGTGGTCGCTGTCAAAGATCGTGCCCACGAAAACCACCTCATTCGAGTACGGGTTCATGGTCAACACGATGTTGTCGCAGACGGTCTTCTCCGTGCGCGTGGGCTGGGGCGAGGCGTCCCCCGAAACCACCATTTCTTGTTTTGTCGTCACCTGCACCACAAACTGCACCAACGAGGTGACGTCGTTGGCATCTGGGATCGGCACAAACACCACCAACTTCGGGTTTTTCTCCACGCCGAGCAAGTTCCACTTCAACTTCAGCCCAATGGGGAACGTGCGCACGCGCGCGGTCAACGACTTGATCACCTCGGACCCTGCAATGCCGTCCAACTGCGTCTGGATATAAGACTGTCTTTGGTTGATGGGCAACGAGCAGGCCGCGGCAAAGATCTTGTTTGTTTTCACGTACTTATCGACGGCCAGCTCCTTCCAGTCGTTGAACTGGAGCTTCAACTTGGTGTCGTTTTTGAACCGCGAGATCGAGTAGGTGTTGAGACCGAAAAGCCCGATCCGCTTGAAAAGCAACTTGGGCCACGCCGTCACGGGCGCCAGCATGTATTTTGGCGGCACGTAGTAGTCGCTCACCACGCCGATGGCCTTGATGGGCATGGTGGTCATGGCGGCGCCTTTATCTTTGGACTTTTTCACCGCCTGCTGATTTTTTTCATCGGTAGCATACAGCCTGCGCAATCCGACCGCCGATATAGCGAATGGAGAGGCGTGTGCTTTCGCCCAGGGCATCGCCACGACAGCAGGAATCTGGGCTCCGCTCGCCCGAGCTCTCGCTATTATGCTGATCATGTTTTCAGAGCCGCCTTACGCTGCGTGTGTTTTGAAAAGTTCACCAGAGATTGGTAAGAGAGCTTCGACAGGCCCGCTCGATTGCAGGGTGCGAAAAAAGAGCCCGGGCCTCGCGCACTACGGTGAAGCCTCGGTTATTCGGATACAATCAATATTGGTCGTTTGTCTTTTTCGCTGGGTTCCGGGATCTATGGCCTAATTAAGTAGCTTCTATGCAATTTGAAGGACCCAATTGAAAAGATGGAGGGAGATCATTCACACTTATGTTTTGTGTGTTGGAACTTACTGAGTCGTGTTACGGCTGGATGCAAGGGGACTTGTGAGCCTTCCGGCGTTAAGGGTACGCGAAGATTTTCCTCCCAGTGGAAGATGCATTCACAGCAGCGTGGCGAGAATTGTCGTAATGAATCGAAATTGTAATCGCAAATAATAACGAAAACACTTCGTGATCGTATCCAATAATCGTAGATACGACCGTAAAACGATGGTATGCGAAATACTGAAGACAGTGGGATCATGGGACGTGCGACTGGCTGGGTGCCAGAGCTTAGAAGAGACGATGTTCCTTTCAGAGAAAGACAAGAAGTAAAACACATCTTCTACCTGGATACAAGATTTAAGGCAAATCTTCAAAAACGATCCTCGTGCTCAGTAAGGCACTGAAGCCAAAAGTTTCCTAGCAAAAAGGGCGCACGGCAGACTTTTAAATGACTGTAATCATACACAGTAAGTAAGTAGAACCCAGTAAGCGATAGAGTAATGCAGGCAGTCTATCAACAGGATGCTCATATCATGTTTTGTTTAACCGTTACAGCCCCTTTGGTTGAGATGACTTTTCTCGTGTGAAATTCCAATTTGGGAATTGGCTGCAACGTCTCTTCCTGTGTCGGCCTGAAGACTGGACAGTCTTCAACAGGTGGACCATCAGTGAAGATTATTTCGAACTTGCTTCAAAAGCACTTCCCGTAATCGAAAGGTTTGATTCTGAATCAAGAATAGCCATCGTGAAGCTCCAGGGAGTTATTGAAGCGCTACCCAAGTTGTTCGGCTTTGCAATCAAATAGTTTGTCTCTCAATGGAGCGATCGAGAGTGGTAGATCATTCAGTAACCTTTATGTTAGCACTCGGGTTTGCTTTAAGACTGTCTGAAGCAAAAAAAAGAAGAAAAAAAAATGATTCCACGAGTAGTGGCGTGAAATATCTCCACTCATGGCATTATTACTTGACGGGGAGCAATAGATACAATCTGGCAAGCAGAGCCTCGGCCCCAGAGTCTTTGGTCCAAAGGTGCTCTGTAGCATTCTTTTAGTACGCCGCCTAATTGCAACTTTCGTGAGTATCCTGATTACGAAGAAACAATCACCAAGATTTTGCTTTTACAATTACCAAAAAAAAACCCTAGCAACGGGCCTTCACGATAATATCATCAGTAATATTGATTCTACCTTCGCGCACCACTGGGCCCTGGCAGTCTGGCACTGCCGGTTCCGAGATGAGCTGGAGCCTGTGCAGGCCCGAGCAGCGCGAGTTCTCTAGCAAAAGAATCGCTTATCTCACCATCCAAACCACCACCCTTCTAAAACACACCCTTTTGAAACAAGCGCCACCAAAAATGCCCGCCGCCAACAAGAAGCTCGCGCCGGAGAAAGAGCGGTTTCTCTCGTGCTGCGGCGACATCTCGCTCGAGCTCGTGGCGTCGCTCAAACTGGCCAAGGACATCAACCTCAACGGGCTCATCACGCGGTACGCGAAAAAACACCGGTTGAAAAACCAGCCGCGGCTCACCGATATCATCGCCTCGGTGCCGGACCAGCACAAAAAGTACTTGCTTCCCAAACTCAAGGCCAAGCCCGTGCGCACGGCGTCGGGAATCGCCGTGGTGGCCGTCATGTGCAAGCCCCACCGATGCCCGCATATAGCGTATACGGGCAACATCTGCGTGTATTGTCCCGGCGGGCCCGATCTGGACTTCGAGTACTCGACCCAGTCGTACACGGGGTACGAGCCCACGTCGATGCGGGCGATCCGCGCGCGGTACGACCCCTACGAGCAGGCCAGGGGCCGTGTGGAGCAGCTCCGGCTGTTGGGCCACCTGATCGACAAAGTCGAGTATATAGTCATGGGCGGCACGTTCATGTCGTTGCCGCTCGAGTACAGGGAGACGTTCATCGCCCAGCTCCACAACGCGTTGTCGGGGTACAACGGGCGCGATCTCGCCGAAGCCATCCGGTACTCGCAGCAGTCGCAGACCAAATGCGTGGGCATCACCATCGAAACCAGGCCCGACTACTGCACGGAAACACACCTCAGCGACATGTTGGCCTACGGGTGCACGCGGTTGGAGGTGGGCGTGCAGTCCGTTTACGAAGACGTGGCCAGAGACACAAACCGGGGCCACACAGTCAAGGCCGTGTGTGAAACGTTTGCCGTGGCCAAAGACGCAGGATACAAAGTGGTCAGCCACATGATGCCGGACTTGCCCAACGTGGGCATGGAGCGCGACCTCCAGCAGTTTGTGGAGTACTTCGAGAATCCCGCGTTCCGCACGGACGGGCTCAAGATCTACCCAACTTTGGTGATTCGCGGCACCGGGCTCTACGAGCTCTGGAAGAAGGGCCTCTACAAGTCGTACCACGCCAACGCGTTGATCGACTTGGTCGCGCGCATCATGGCCCTCGTGCCCCCATGGACCCGGATCTACCGTGTGCAGCGAGACATCCCGATGCCGTTGGTGACTTCGGGGGTCGAAAACGGAAATCTCCGAGAGTTGGCCCTCGCCCGAATGAAGGACTTCGGCACGCTGTGCCGCGACGTGCGCACGCGAGAAGTGGGCATCCAGGAGGTCCACCACAAGGTGCTGCCGGACCAGGTCGAGTTGATCCGCAGGGACTACTATGCCAACGGCGGCTGGGAGACGTTTTTGTCGTACGAGGACCCGAAACAGGACATTTTGATCGGGCTCCTCCGCTTGCGCCAGGCGCTGAAGAAGCACACGTTCCGCAAGGAGTTCACCGCGCAGCCCACGTCGCTTGTGCGCGAGCTCCATGTCTACGGATCGGTGGTGCCGTTGCATTCGAGAGACCCGCGCAAGTTCCAGCACCAGGGGTTCGGCACGTTGCTCATGGAGGAGGCCGAGCGGATCGCCAGGGAGGAGCACGGCTCCCGCAAGATCGCGGTGATATCGGGCGTCGGCGTGCGCAATTACTACGCCAAGTTGGGGTATGAGTTGGACGGGCCGTTCATGTCGAAAATGCTAGATTAGGAGAAAACGCAGTGCACACAGTGGGGCAGGAACAAGGAGAGAAGGGGCCCTGCCATTTGTATTCTGTACGAGACCATTGTCTTGGCCTTCTAGGTAGATCAGCCACAGTGGTCGATACCACTGTAATTTACGACTAGTTGAGTTTATTTCTGGGTGGGTTTCGAAGCAAAGATTTATACTGATGAGGGACTCGCTCTGGCATCTGCAAACATGTACGATGATCTATTTGATTTTGAAGGATTCTGCTATTTATTAATTTTATACAAAACATCGTAAATTCTAAAGGAGCCTTAGCATTGTTTCAAACTCAAGGTGAGTCAGAATTGAGTATTTTAGATGTATCATCTTCAACTCACTCAACTTTATCATTAAACGAACCTTTAATACTATGCGATAAAGCACCAGAAGCTTTAAAATGATTTGATACTTCATGTTCCTCTCATTTTTTTAACAGGTATAGAATAATTTTAAAGACTTTTAGATAATGAAGTACCTTGAAACGATAGTGATTTTGAACCGTCATCTCCAGGTGAGGGACTCGCTCTGGCATCTGTAATCAGACATATATGATATTTATTTGACCGTTAAGCATTATGTTATTTATGATGCTCTATAAAAAACATCTTAAATTCTAAAGGAGCTTTAGCATTGTTTTAAGCCTTTTTAGTGATTCAAAATTGAATTTAAGATGTGCTATCTTCAGCTCAATTAACTTTAGCATTAAATGAAGCTCAAATACCGTACGATAAACCACCAGAAGCTTCATAATGATTTTGAGCTTCATGTTCATCCAATTAATCTCAACAGGTTTAAAGTATTCTAAGGTACTCTTAGATGATAAATTACCTTGAAATGATAATGATGTTAAACCGTCATCTCCACATCAGAGACTCGCTCTGGCATCTGAAAAACCGTCATCTCCAGACCCTGAGATAACTTTGCGTTCTAATACAAGTTCTTTTCTTGAATACTTTTTGCCACGGGACATCAGCGCATGACCCATAGCACCCTTTAATACTTCCAGTGATGAAGACAAAATCGCTAAGGATATGGCATGTCTCAGCACTCAAACTATAAATCTTACCAAAGGTGGAAACTGGTTATTTTCTTTCGTCTACACTAGATGCTCAAATCTATTTAGACAAAGGAATGTACTCGTGAGCTGATGGGTTGATATTTTGGCCTTGTTATGGGTTTAAGGAAACAGATATGTTGAGAACATCTGTTAATGGACATACACCTCTGACCAGAACTTATGTCTTTTGGAGGCTAGAATTATGCTCGAAAAAAGATCCAGATCCACCACACTGCCAGGGTTTACGAACATACGTTGTCCAGTTCAAAAGTGTACTTCTCACTGGGAGTAATTCCATTTGCTAAAAGATAAAATCTCCCCATCAAAAAACGAATGAAGAGGGGGCGGCGACCTTGGCTGGCTTTAGAACATACACGAGTCTTATAAAAAGAAGCCGTCATTAGATATAGTACAGATATACACATGGAGATGCTGGGGATATGCGAGCAGAGCCAGGCTCCGGTTGGGGGCCTTGCCGAATTAAATGCAGATAGTTTACAGGATGCGTGGCGCCAGCAGCTCACCGGTGCGCAAAGTACTGGCGGTGGCTCTGGCGGGCGCCTTGATTGGGATGGCCCCCCTCCCGCGACCACCCGGGAATGTCCTCGCCCGAGCCGCCCACGGGCCGCTCAAGAACCACGTTCTCGAGCCCCAACGCGTCGCTGAGCCACGGGTGGTTGATCATGCCGCCGGCATCCGCGCGGTTCTCGGGCTGCAACGTCAACATCGGAAGGAGGAAGTCGGCGATGTCCGCCGCGTCGCCCACGGGGAACTTGTACTTCTCGATCAACACGTCCTTCAAGCCCCAGGGCTTCAACCGCGAGATCCGCTGGAGCTCGCCCTTGTGGTTGAAGAACTCGCGCGCGTTGTACCCCTCCTTCACCATGGTGCGCGGGAAGGGCCCGATCAACTCGATGATCTGGGCAATGTGGTCGTCGTCCTTGGTGTACGACTTGCCGTTGCGCGGATCGAACAAGTAGTCGCCCGTCAACAACTCGAACATCAAGCATGCAAACGACCAGAGGTCGGCGGACGCGCCCCAATGGTACCCAAGAAGAACCTCGGGCGACCGGTACTGCCGGGTCTGGATCTCATCCGTGAAATGATGGTGCACCCAGCACGCGTTGCCCAAGTCTGCGATTTTCACCGAGATCAACTCGTCCTCGTTGATGACCACCGGGTCATGGAACCCGTTGGCACTGGCCGGCTGCCCGAAGAACGCGCCCGGGTTGCTGCCGTGGTGGGAGATCGACATCGAGTTGAGCGAGTTGTTCAAGCTCTTCTCGTTGGGCTCGGAGTCCTCGTTCTCGGAGTTGTTGACAAACGACCCGTGGCTGTGCACGGGCTTGATTCCGGGATTCTGGGGCGCGGTTTCTGCGTGGGCCTGGCCGTGGCCGGTATAGTTCGAGTGGGACTCGCTGATTTTGCTCGAAGAACCCTCGTTGGGTGTGGCCATAAACAGAGACAGCACCATCACGGGCTTGACCGGGGTGTTGCTCGTAGTCACGGGAATGCCCTGAACATTTGCAAACGACTTGCTGAACGACCGTAGCGGCGAAGGCAACGGCTGCGAGCCCGTGATGAGGGTCTGTCTGCGCAGACCCCTCCCGTTTCGGCCAAAATTGGGGGATTTCGGCACATCCGAGATGGACTTGACCCGCTGGAGCGGCCGCGGGACCGGCGTGTTCCCCTGAGGGCTGGCGGGCGTGTCGGAGCCCGCACTGGACAAAACGTTGGACCGCGATTTCGTGCGCAGCAACTTCCTCTGGAGCCGGACCTGTTGCTCCTCCTCCTCGACCATGCGGACAATCTGCTCGACGTCGCCGATCTCGATGAGCACGTTCTCGGGCTTCAAGTCCGTGTGGATCACGCCGCACATGCGGTGCAAAAAGTCCAAGCTGGACAAGAGCTGTTTGGCAATCTGCTTCACAAACACCACGGGAATCCCGCGGTGCTTGTATCTGCGGATAAGCCCGAGCAAGTTCTCGCCCAACACCTCGAAAACCATGCACACGTGCACGCCGTTGGGGCCCTGGTGGGTGAACGTGTCGAGAAGCTGGATCACGTGCTCGTGGCCCGGGTGCCGCAAGTCCGCGGTGGTCACTTTGTCCAAGAGCTTGATCTCGTCGATCGCGGTGTCGGTGTAGTGTTTGGCACTGCGCACGATCTTCATGGCCACGTGGCACTGCTTGTCGTTGTCTCTAGCCAACCACACAGTAGAGAAATGGCCCCACCCGAGCTTGCGCACCAACGTGTACTTGTTGTTTTTGTACGTCTCGCCGATGTAGCAGGGGTGGTAGCCGCCAGGCACGTAGTCCTTGAGGTCCTCCTCGTTTTCGGGGTTGACGTTGGAGAAGTCGTCGTCGTCGTCGTCGTCTTCGTCGTCGTCGTGCAAATGGCCGCCGTTTTCTCCAGAATCGGCTCTAGGATGGACTCCGGGATGCACTCCAGAGCGGAGGTCGTGGTAGTCCGCGCGAAACGCAGACGTTCCGTCCTCGTCCTCGGTTTCCGAGCCCAAATCCAAGTCTTTGGAGTTCTTGGAGGGCGCAGAACCTGGATCTTTGCGCTTATTATCAACATGTTCCTGACCGTACTCGGAGTCGTCGAGCGTGCTCTGCCTCTCGAGAAACCCGCCCTGGTTCATCTGCGAGTACAGCTCCGCGAGCCGGTCTTTCAACGAGGCCAAATGCGACTCGGACTGCTCATCGAAAGTCGTGGTTATGGGAGCCAAATCGGGCCGGAACGACTTCACCAGCGGCGACAGCGTCGCGGTAGACGCCAGCCCAATTAAAGGGAGAAATCCGAGCGCCAGCGGATCGCCCGGTGTGATGCTATTATGGCGAGCGGCGGGCTTTTCCGCCTTGTAGTTGAGATGCGATTGGGGTTGGCATTCTTGGTTGGCATCGGCTTTCTGGATCGCTATGGATAAGTTTGATTTTTTGGAAAGGGGCATTAGACTGTCGGGGGGTGTTTCTGGGGTGTATGCCTTTGCAGCTGGTGTCTTGGTGGCGGTTGTTTCCGGTGCTTTTGGTGTTTGTGTGTGCTAATTATGCCTGGCGGAATGTGTGAGTATGGGGCCAAGAGACCGCTGGAAAACAAAAGAGGTTTGTCAAATCCGGTTCTATAAGTGAAGGCTATGCTTTTGAAAAGTTTCGTGTGCTCTGAGACGACAAACACGTAGAAGCCCTGGACCTTTTTTGTTCGATGGTCTGTTGTATGGTCTGTTCAGTGGTCTGTTCCTGGAGCCTTCCTGTTCTCGCTTTTTTTTATTTTTTCACCTCGGCTTGATTTTTCGGGTGGTGCCTTTTCTTCACGCCTGCGATTTAACCCTAATGATGGATACTCTAGTGATGCCTCTCTTACCTGAAAAAAGCAGACAATCACAGAATTACAAGTAGCTTGGTGGAGTATGTTTTGGCACCGAAGAAGACTGGGTCGCTGTTAGTTCCTTTTTGCGTAGAAGGCGATTTGGGAAGCTGGCCTGGGTAGAGTCGATGGAGGAAGCGAGCAGTGGGCCAGGGCGGTCACGTGACTGGGCTTGTGTCGGGCGAGAATTCGATTGAGTAATGAGAGCGTTCGTTTGGTAGGTTTCGGGTTCTTTGGAGGGCTGTTTTGGAGGTTTTCGAAGATGCTTGCAGTTTGAGAAAGAGGTCTAGGAGGTGTTTATGAATGTCCAGCACGAACGTCATCTATCCACCTTCCTGTATTGACCGTGTGCTTCACTTTGTTCTGCTCAGCTAACAAATTGGGTGCGCACGTGCAGTGCAGGGAAGCTGTTTCCAACTGCTTTCTGCTCAGCAGTGTGGTATTTTTTCCAGTAATCGCCGCGAAAGTAGTAATTGGTTAATTAC